>PTEX01000157.1:1088469-1167525 GCA_003342815.1 Eudromia elegans
TCTTGGAAGCTGCCGTCACCGCACGTTCCCATCCGTGGAGTTGCTCCTGTTCTTGGGTTCCATACGGTACCGTGGTAGGACAACCCTTGCAGGAAAGCAGATGTTTACTTTGGATATGTTCATGTCTGCTTGCTCTGAATAMATTGATCTAGCTGTTACCGTAAAGGAAAAAACATTTATCTTTTGCCAGTTGCCTTTTTTTTTCCCCTAACAGAAGTCCCATTTTTTTTCTAGGTATCTTGATCCGAACACCCGCCCCTGTGTTTAGTGGATTCTGCTCTASAACACTGTTCTGTGTTTTTCCCTTTCAGATGAGAACTCTCCAGCGAATTTCTGGGACTCCAAGAATCGGGGAGTGACTGGCACGCAGARAGGACAGATCGTGTGGCGAATCGAGCCCGGCCCCTACTTTATGGAATGTGAGTACATGTTCATGCAACGTAAGGCAAGCCTCTGCTTGTGGGAAGGCATGCCAATAGGGTGACATTTTTAATATCTCTTTTGTCAAACTCGCTGAAAAGGCAGAGGAATCAATACTTCTCATAGGGAGAGTATCTTTTTTTGTGTCCCTGCCAGACGTCATAAAAGGAGGAGTTGAGCTTAGTTGTGTCTGCTGCCTAGGGATGTTCCTCAACAACGTGCTAAAGCCTAAGGGAAGAGGAAAGGGCCTTGCCTTGTGCAGTGTCACGTGGTATACGTGCTCTGATAGATGAACACCCTTCCCGAATGCGCAGGTTTGGCTGAACAAAGCGTAACGACAACAGCGCCCAAAGGAAGCTAATCCGGCRGGAGCAGGGCTACAGTTTGTTAGTGCTGAGGTCAGGTTTGTCCTTAGGAAGGGTCACCGCCCGTCGCCCCGCTGGAGGACTTTGCAGGTGAGGTTGTTCCGCTGGACACATGCACCAGGCAGCTCTGGAACGCTGAGAGCGCCGAGCCTGCCTGGCAGGAGCGGGCTCAGGCTCGGGGTGGGCTCCGTCTCCGTCAGAGGTGCTGGCGGTGCAGCCTGGTGTCAGAGCGGTGTGGCGCTCCGTGGGCTCACAAGGAGGGAAGCCACTCTGCAGGGAGGCTTTTGCTGCCACTTGCTTTTCAAAGGAGAGGAGCTGTCTCGCCTTGCAAAGTGTTTGATCCGCTGAAGAAGCCGCCGTTGTCCTCCTCAAACGGAGCGCGTGAGCGTGCTGAGGACTGGCCTGCGGAGAGCCAAGGTGGCATTCGTCCCCAGGTTGCTGTGAGCTGCCCCRCCTCCTGCTCAGCTTCACTCTCGTGGATCTTGCTTCAGAAGTTTAGTTATAGGCTGGAGAAACCTGGAGCCAGCCTGGCAACGGGAACCGATCCACTAACAGAGTAGCGTTACATCACTGTGATGATTGCTTAGGAACTGCAGTCAAAAGGTGAATGAATCTGGCCTGAAATTATCTGTCTCTTTGGCAAGAAAAGCAGCTGAAGTTCCTAATGGTGAATAACGAGATCAGGCAACGTGAAGATTACCCAGAAGTTTGGTGGTATTTTTTTCGCTACCATGGTTGGAGCTTGAGGACGTGGCGTTATCTTTTCCTGGCCAGTAAGGCTGTACCATCTGAGCAGGGCAACGTGTGGAGGAGGACAGCATTGCTACGAAACCACGTGCAGGCGGATCTCGTGCAGAACGTAACTTAGGCTGAGCGTAACGGTAAACATATTAATAGTTTCATTGAGGTCCATGAAGTTTGTGCTGAAGGTTAGACCTCGATTAAGCATTTTGTTCTGAATTTGGCCTCGTGGTACAYCTGCGGTCTTGTCATGCAATTTTCCAGGCATTCTGTCCATTCTGCCTAAACCCCTCCTTGTAGGTTTGGCAGCTCCTGCTTCCCAGGTAAGTACCACGTACAGAGAGAGGCAGTTTGATGTCTCCTGCATTCAGATCAGGCAATCCACAGGAAGAAGGGGAGGGAGATGCTCTGTAACATAATTATAATTGCACTAAAAAGACATCAGTTCCCCCAAAGCACCAAAAAGTAGCAAAACAAAGATGATCAAAGAAGACTCTCACTAGCTTTCAAGAAAAATCAACACAAAAAGATTTCCATAGGCTCTACCCCGAGAAGGGAGTTTCAAAGGAATCAGCAATGAAATAGCGAGAAATGAGCTTAATGTGCCCCAGAAATAGAAACCACCTCAGAGAGGAGTGGCTGAGGGAAAAGAGAACGCCGAGGGGGAGTAAAACACGTGCAAAGAGCCAGCCCCAGCTCAGCCTYGCGGGCAGCGGGTCCCTGCTGGCTGACGTGGCTGGTGGGAGGCTGCAGAGCCGGAGGCTCCTCTTTCCCTTCGCTCGGGAAGGACCTGCAGTGCCACGTAAGCATGGAAGGGAGGTTCTCCCAAGGGAGCATGAGCAGCAGGATGCYCGAGATGGGGTTTCGTTGCTTACATAGCAGTGTATGCATACTGCATAATTGAGGTGGTTTAAAACGGGATGCTTTGGGGCGTGCTGAAACGTGTGGGAAGGAAAACAGTGACTCACTAGGCAGCTCTGTCAGGTTGTTGGCTGTATAATCTTCAGGAGGATTGCTTAAAAGTGACCATAATACCACAAAGCGTTTTCCTACCTTGGTAAAACAAACAAAGTGGCAGGTTTGAGGAGCAGGACAAGCTTTGCATAGGTGGCAACACTGCAGCAGAGTCCTTCCCCTGCTTTGCTGTAGCGTAATAACTTTGCTCGTATTTGTAATATCCTATCTCATAGTCATGACTGCAAGCAGGATATAAGTACATTTGCTTGCATACATTTTCTGTAGTGATGCTGGAGGTTCACGTCCTGAGCCGTAATCCAGAGTGGCAGCTGTTGGGATGCGTCCAGAAACTGCCAGTCTTGTCACATCCATCATTTCCAACCACCCTTGGGATGCTCGTGGTTAAATCACTTCTGGTGCCACAGGGCAGTGCGCAGGCAGAGCGGCTGCGCGGCCTGTGGTTGCTCTGCTCTTAAAATCTGAGTGTTGTGACCGGAATAAGCTACGGGGTAAATTCAGAAAATATGATAACACATGTGTTTGTGTTAGATTTAGCTTACAGTCCAAGTTTTATATAGAGGTCTTTATCCTTTTGGCTGAGACTGAGACTTGCCATGCTTTGCACTCAGCAGAGCAGGTTCCTACCCCATCTTTTTGTTTCATTTTCGTTTAAATATAATATGAATGTTTAAAAAATCTACTTCAGAATTGAACTGGTTGGTTTTAGCTTTTAAGGGCTGCTCTAGTGAAGAGTGGTTTTATCTGCTAAGAGACATAAGCACCGTTCGATATTTTTAGGGGCTTTGAACAAGATGCTCAGGGTYAATGAACCTTCTGTCACCATGGTTCATTGCCTATGTCCTGTCTTTCCRTGTTCTTGATCTTCCTTTCGTAGGAATCGTAGGAATTTTTCATTTGAGGGAAATGCAGCAGGTCCTATTTTGCATTGAATTGTCCTGTGCATTCCAAGGCTGTGCAACGTTTTGTAACTTGTGTCCTTATTCTAACTGATTTTTATGCAAAAACAACTTTTTTGATGGACAGAGATGAAATATGAAAGGCAGGGAACAGATGAAGTGGAGGACTTGAGGGAATTATGCATGTTTTAAAAGCAAGCTATTATTTGAAATAAGCTGATGAGACGAGAGTGCATAGTCCACAGAGGCAATGCAACGCTATAATCTCATGCAGGAGTTCTTTTGAAATTCAAATGCCAGCGTTTGAGTCCCAGAAACCCTTCATTAATTCCAGCGTTTTTATATAATGGACCTGAGCTATAAATCTCTGGCTATGAAAGGGCAACAGSCATTGGCTTTAGGAAGAGGGGATTATGGTGTTATGGAGCATTCAGATTAATTAATTAACACAGCAGGTTTTCGTATGGCTCTTTCTGCTGTGTTGTGCGGAATCGTCGCACCATTGCTAGGTTCTTTTCTGAAGAGAGAAATTTGGAGAAATAAGTCTTCCACAGACTGAGAAGCAGCTTCCAAGCACTCAAACTCCAGTTTTACCTGWGCTCAGTGTACTTGGGTGCCCGTTTGGCTGTAGACCTTGTTGATAAGTCAACAGAAATACTCGATTTAGGAAGGAGTTGGGGCTTTGGGCTCAAAATCGTTGCATGTATCTAATGAACTTTTGTAGGCGACTGGATGTCCTGTTTGTATTTTGAGTTTTCCTGTGAGGCTGGCTGTGAGCAGAGCAGGCCGGGTTGTCCCGTTCTGCCTGTGCATARAGCAGCTGCACGCAGGGAGAAGGGGACTCAGCAGCTCCCGCTGGGGCCGTGCCCCGTGGCCCTGTTGCACCAGGTGCTTTCCTTTGCAGGACAGCGTTGAGACTGTGGTCTGGCTCAACCTCTCACCAGAGTTATCCCAACAGAAAAGGAAAACAGAGGGATTCTTCCGGATAGGGCGGAATACACAGGATCCAAGTCAGCCACAATTACAGAGTTTTTAGGCCCGCTGCAAGAACACAGAGTGACAAGAGTGGGTATCAGGTTTTGGTTGAACATAGGACTCCCTTGTTTGCAGTAGATGCAAACAGCAGACTAAGCTCTGGTGRGTGGGATAGGAAGCAAGGTGGAATGTTCCCGTGTCCCATGTTTCCTGCTTCCTTCCCATGTGTCCCACGCAGTGTCCTCCAGAGCGTGCCAGGAGTCCTCGTAGCAGGTATCATGGCAAGACTTTTTCATAACCAATTGTAACAAAACAGTAGCAGAAATCTTGGCTGGGAARTCAGGTGAGATATTTTTTCCTATGCAGTAGAAGGTTTCCACACCGGGAGAGGAGGTRAGGAGCTGCTTTATGCTTAATTTACTGTAAAAGTATTTCTGGAAGCAGACTGCTKAATGACGGATCCTGCTCCGGCAGAGTGGCTCTTCTGAGGTGCCCTGGACAGCGTAGTTACAGCCTCTCACCATGACTGCTCCTGCTGAGGTCTCTGCTTCCACCTGAGYGTCCAGATGTGTGTAGGGCTGTTGTGGAATCCCGGTGTCTCGTCCTCAAGATCAATCAGTTACCATTGCCAAGAGTGTTTTGGGGCAGGGAGTCTAAATCTGAGAGTCCTGCTGATTTTACATGCTCATGGTGTGAGAATTAGAGAAATAGAGAAAAACAATGGAAGATCCACATGGCACAACCTAACAAGATAGGTACAGCCAAAAGGAAATGMGTTTTGAGTTAGTTGTCCTCAGGGTGAGGCACAAAGGCCCGGTGTGGATGCGTCCTGGCTGTGTAAGCTGTGACCCAGACCTCCCGTGCAGAAAGGGCACAACCAGGAGCACAGTACTGAACACCACAGATGCTCTGATGATCTCCTTCTCCTCAGAGGACAAAAGCACRTTTGTCTTGCAGTCAATAAGGTGTGCTGCAATCCGGATAAACACACTCTGGATCCCTGCCCTCGTTCCCTGAGCGCCTGTGTCGACCTGTGTGTGCGTGGGGGGTTCCTTGGAGCCCTGCTGTCCTCTGTGCCCTTGTCTGGGGTGAGGGAAGAAGCCTCCGCCGCCGGCCCAGCTCGAGCTCTCGCCCTCTCACCCTTCTCTCCCGTCTGCCTGAGCCGCAGTTACTGTAGGGGAAGGTGATTTATTTGGGAATTATTGTTTTGATGTGAAAGGAGCCTGGTTAGATAGTGTGGACAGGGTTCCTCTCTCTAACTCATCACGTCAGCATAATATATGTTAATACATAAGTTAATGCAGTCATCCCAACCGGCTGCACTTTCCTTTTGAGAAGCAAAGCAATTGCTGCAGCTATTCCTTAGAGGATCAAGATACAGCGTATCTTTATTTCTACCTGTGCTTATAAAGCTGTAGAGAGAGGCCTCAATTTCCTTCTGATTAAATAATTTAAGAATAAAAGAAATATATATATATATTTTTTGATTTCCTACTTCTAGGTCTGTTGAAAAAATCCTAATTCAAATCCACTCTTACACAGAAGTGGGCTGGTCTTCACAGCTCAACACTCACYTCGTTTCCTTGCCCTCTGCATCCATTCAAAACAAGTGGGTTAATGCAGACTGTGGTTTGCAAATCCTTTCTTATATTTCAGCTACAGTTACTCTGCGGCTGACCTTCTATATAGTGAAGAGGTTTCAGTAACGTGCTGGTGAAAGAGGCTGCCCGTTGGAATGGGAGTGAATTGTGATTCCCCGTGTGCAGCCGTTGCCTTCATTGTCTCCCTTGCCCAATGTCAATCACAAAGGATTTCATGCGATTAATGTTTTGTTTTCCAGCTGAAATAAAGATCTGTTTTAAATAYTACCATGGTGTTAGTGGAGCCCTCCGAGCTACTACTCCATGTATCACTGTGAAAAACCCTGCTGTGATGGTAAGTTTAGCCTATATTCGTCTGCTCATTTAATGTGTGGAGGAAGATAATGTTAAATATCAGCTATTCATGATTAGAAAAGAAATGTGTGTGCTCAGAGATTGGCTTTGCTTGCTCTCAGTTCTGAGGCTGCAGATGTGCTGTAATGTCACACCCTGGGTTAAAACTTTCCAATAGCTACCTAGTTCCGAATGAATCCTTGTCAAATTTTCCATTCCTTATTACTCCGTGTTAATATTTAAAGTTAAGCTGTTGACGACACAGTGATTAATAATATAAGAAATAAGATTGACATTAGAATACGCTTGAGATTGGCTAGAATACTCTTCTGGCAGAAAGAAGTGAGTTCTTTGAGCATTTGTATACCATTAAARTCTGGGTTAAATACACTAGCAAGAGTTATGGTTTCCCTAGTGCAATTTCATTACAACACTGGTTCTTTTGAAATGCAGGATGTTTTGAAGGAATCTTGAATTGTTTCAAATGAACGTCTTCATTAAAAACAAACAAATATTTTGGGTACGCAATTAACCTTCTGGTGTGTTCATTTACACACCGTTCTAGTGGAGAAAGCAGCTCTGCTCTAGCAGTCAGGGCAGGTACAGCTTCCCAGGGGAGCTGGATTTCGTAGTGCRGAATTCCCAGGGTTTGTGGGGGGAGCAGATTTGAAAATTGCCAGAGGAAAAATGAAGTTACTGTTGGGGTCATAGTGGCACTGGACAGCAGGATGTAGTGGATGGTGACAGTCTGAAGGAGTAGCAGCTTTGTGGGGGACTCTTCTGCTGTAAAACTGCTAGAGAAGAGAGTTATACTCCTAATAGTTTCCRGTCTGGCTGTCAAGTCTCCCCCATAATTTATCAATCCCCTAACTTCCAGTTCATCTTTAACAGCTGTCCAGATGTTAAATATTGTTTTTCCTACTTAATTGAGACACATAGGTGTAAAATTTGTATTTGACTTCTYTTTATTGCTTAATAGATTGGACGACTTTCTGTTTTCTTCCTGGCATATATAGCACCAGTGTAGTGCTTGGGTGCAGCCCTGTCAGTAGATGGGGTCATGTCTCGAGTGCAGAGTGCAGGGAGAGCCGTTTCACTTCCAGTGTAATCCCATCAATGCTTTCATGTGCGATTTCTTAACTGGATTAACATCTTCCTCTTGAAAAAACAGTAGTTCTGGTCGTCCTAAGAATTCTACTTGTGTGTAAAGTAGTAGGACATGGTAATACATGAGAAGGTTTTGTGGGGAAAGTAATACAGAAATCCTGTGTTCGGAAGAGTAGGAAACAAACTCTCAAAATCTCTGGCCTATGAGCCCAGCTTTGAGGACAGTCAGAGTTGGAAAACTGAAATTCAGGCAAGGAAATGTTGCTCGTGGATGTGAACACTGCTGTTAGTGTAGCTGTGACTGCTTTGCTGAGGGTTTTTTGCTGCAAAGTGAACTGTCTATTTGTGAAAATCAACAGGAGTTGCCCTAACAATCCCAGCTAGCACATACTTTGGTATCCATTACCAATGTATACCGTTGATCCAGTCTGAAACGTCAAAGCCCATAAGAAAATACCTTTTTTTTGTTTCTCCTCCCTGGTCGATCATTTCTTAGCCCATATACTCCCTGCTCTGATGTTTCCCAGGGCTGGTATGTTAACACCACAAATAGAGGATGTTTTCCTGGAACCAGGTGCTCTGCCTCTTTCTGCTGGGCCATAGGCAGCAGGAGTTCCCTTGCGTACTGCTTTGCAACCGCATAGTCCTTGTCGAGCGTGCGCAGAAGCAGATGCAAACTTGGGCTGTGCTTCCTTTTTTCTTCTCTTCAGGTGGGAGTAGAAGGCATGGAGGAAGGCGCCTCTGGAGCCCAGCACCCTCGGAAGTTAGTCAGCTTTACCCTCTCAGGTAAAAAACAGTTCTAAAACATGTTAAAATAACGCATGCCTTCATTAACCTCTCTGCAAGAGAGAGCTCATTCTAGTGACTTGAAAGATGTCGTTGTGGGGGGAGAACTTCTTTCTGCTGGAAACAGTCCAGAATTGCAGATCTCTAGCAGTTAAAGAAAAGGGTTTGGTGGATCTCAACATGCGAAATGTGCAGAAATTTTTCAATTTGCCCAAGAGAAAAACTCCTCTCAGATTGAAGAGTGAAAAACTTCAAAAAACTCCAAAATACATTGCAGGTTGATCCCAAGCCTTTGAAGGAAGCAGTAAAAAAGCAACACTGCAAATGATTATTTAAAAAGATATATATTTACCAGTAGCAGAGGGAGTGAAGCTGTCGCTACCGCAACGTAGCTGAGCGGTGCAGTCTACCAGCCTCGCTTGTCCTCACTAGCACTCGAGCAGGAATGTTCAAAAACATTCCCAGTTTTCCTTCCTTTTGCACAATTTGAAGAAGGTTCTTGGAAATGCGTGTCCTTCCGAGCCTTTGTTAAGGCCGCTGTAAGAAAACCCGTTTGGATGAACACGTGTCCCATTGTTGGGACTCAGATGATGGCAGAAGCTGGATGTGAACTGAGGCGGTTAAAGCCGCTGCAGAGTCGCCTGCCTCGTCGCTGGACCTCGCGGCCGTGTGGTGGGTGCCTGTGCAGGCTGGTACAATCCTGCCCGTGTCAGAAGCATCCCTGTGCTCTCTGCTGGCAACGGAGCTTCCTTTAGCCCACGAGGGAGCTCTCCACAGCTCGCTGTGCAGGGAGCTGCTCTTTTGACAGGGAGCTGCTTCCTGTTTCACTGCATTGCTAGTGTGCAAGTGCTGCTGTTTTGTTTTTTAAGATTGGAAATATCTTAGGTACTGAGCAAAAACGTCTGTGTCAGTTAAAAGTTCGTGCTGTGTTTTATGTTACGCGTGGCTGGAGGCCGGGACGCAGCTGAGGTCGTGGATGCTTTTCCTCTGCGTAGTCCCCTGGGAAGGCGCTTGTCTTCCTGCCTTAACGGTCTGCCTAGCTACCAGGTACTGCGTGACTAATGTTCAGTTGCTTTCCATAGCAGTTTGTGGTAAATTGATTTCATGCTTAGTATTTTAGGAATATACCACCAGTTCATGAACTAGTTTTAATTATTACTTTGTTCTTTTTTTCTTTTTTTTTTTTGTTTCTTTTGCTTTAAAGATATTAGGGCAGTTGGCCTGAAAAAAGGCATGTTCTTCAACCCCGATCCTTATCTAAAGATGTCCATTCAGCCGGGCAAGAAAAGTACGTTTCCCACATTTGCTCATCATGGTCAGGAGAGAAGGTCGACTATCATCAGCAACACGACCAACCCCATTTGGCACAGAGAGGTAATGTATGCCTTTTAAGAGCTGTCTGCCAGCTGATGCAGTGTGCGAGGCTTGTGTTTTCTCTTCAGGCTTTGCTCCTGGCTCTCTCAAGGCTTTGAGGCTGTTTTCTAGCCGGTGATGTCAAACGACACACAAATTAGGGTAATTCTAGAAACCCCCGTGTTGGGTGCCAGCAGCTATCATCTGCAGGTTTAAGCTGCGTGTTCACACTGCGCTGCTGTGAGGTTTTATTCCCTTCTCTGCTAACAAGAGCTGGATTCATTCAGCAGCCCTGTAGATTCCGTGCAATGGCAAGAGTAAATTAATCAGAGTAGTTTGTATATGGTGAGCTTCAGCCAAGGTGCARTGAGCGAGCGTTTGCACGCGGTGATTGCACCCGCTGCTCCTTGAGCGGTGACGCTCTCGTTGCACGTAGCGGCCGGCGAGGTTTCTGCTCCGTCAGGCGGACGGGACGCTCCTCGGCGTGCCGTGCGTGCTGCTGTAGACATGGGAGGGGTTGCAGGAAAAAAGGCAGCGTGACAGCAGCCGCTTTGCCACCTCTGCTGGGCCTGTGAAGCTGCGCAGGTCTCGGGGAGGGACCTGCACCGCTGCGGGCCCGTGACCGCCTCCGACACGTGAGCAAAGACGTGGCTGTGATGTGGGAACAGGCTGGAAATAAGGCCCTCCTCCGTGYCCGTGGTCTTTGAGGAGCGGCGAGCTGGTGTGGAGAGTCTTTGCACAGACTGGGAGCAAAGCGAACGAGCGCCAAAGCAGGATGGGGCAGGGCCAGCATTTGCACTGCTGCTTGAGTGCCTGCTTGTGAGGAAGGCTGCGGACTCCCAAAGACTTTGGGGTTTGAGGGTTTTAGTCTCTAGATCAATTCAGACTGCTTGTCTGTCCGTGTAATACACTGTAGGAGAGTCCGCTCGCATCTTCTCCCATCCTTTTCCTTCACTCCCGGTTTTTGCCGCTTACTGCAAAGGGGATAACTCTGGAGCGTACGATGCCTCGTCTTGCTTTCGCTGCTGGGTCTCCCCTGTAGCGATGCTCTGACAAGGCCAGCCCACGGTCCCGGTCCAGATGCCGGCCTCGTGTGCAGAATKGCCCCGTTTTTCATCTCCTCCCTCCTGCTCGATGATCTGCAGTTCTATAGCAAACCGAGCGCGRGACGCTTTGTGTTTGGCACAGCATTGCGACGCTGCTGTTTAAGCTGCGTGGGAAAGCGATTTTATTCCTAACCCAGTTTAGTTGTTGTTTTTGAATATATTAAGTGGACCTGTAGAGGAGCTGTTCCGTGTTCTGACTCTGTTAGGTGCAGATACASTTACATACTCTGATGGATCCTCAGCTACCCAGCTTAGATGCCTGCTAGCCCTGGTGCTGAAGYTGTGATTTGCCCAGATCTCAAAAGTGGGGGATAGCGTAGGCTTTTCGGAGGGGATTTTACCCACAGCCTTTTTGTTTGTTTGAAGCATAGTCTGGAGAAAGACAAAAGATCTTTCTTCTGGACCCAGAGCCCTAAGGGAGTTTGTCCCCATGGGGTGTGCACGCGTGCACTCCCACTCACCTATCCAGTTTTGTGCTCCAGTTTTGAATCTGTTGGCCACTTTCCGTCCAAGCTAAATGAACTCTGCACCAGGGTGGTGAGAGAAGGGAACTTCTTGAAGCACAACCTGGAGAAAGACTCTTTCCTCCTTCACCCTGCACTGGCCCGCTGCCGTTCCCTGAAGGTGTGCGGTGGGGATTCCTCCTCCTCCTCCTTCTCTTTTGGCGGGGACCAAAGTGCTTCCMTGCAGGGCCTCTTCCCCTGAGCACGCCTTCTGAGGAGCAGTGAAGGTGCAGGTGTGTTCAGGGAGGCTGGCTACMCGTGTGGACGTGCAGCCCTCGCTAAATGACGTGGATCTCCAGCGCGGAGAGCGCTGCACGCGTCAGTCTCTGCCTTTGGAGTTCACTGCAGACTCGTAGTGACTGTGTTCATACTTTCTGGATAAAGGTGTATTGATACGGTGTCAAATATGTTCTTTCCTTCCAGAAATATTCTTTTGTTGCACTTCTAACAGATGTCCTGGAAATTGAGGTTAAGGACAAATTTGCCAAGAGTCGTCCTATCATCAAGCGCTTCCTCGGGAAGTTAACCATCCCGGTGCAGAGGCTGCTGGAGCGACATGCCATTGGGTAAATGAGCGCGGTCGTGGCGCGCCCCGTCGCTCGTGCTCCGCTCGGCCGCGGAGCAGCCCCATCCCGCTGCTGGGCGGTTCAGCAGATATCCTCCCAGGCAATGCATAGCCTTATTGCCCAGTGGGAWGCCAGGGGTGTTCCTTCGCCTGTTCCGAATGCGCCCGTGTTTGTGTATGCACACGTGTGCAACTGCTTTCTTAGTCTCTTAATAGAGCTTTTTGTTGTCTGTGGCTAACTGATCAAGAAGCAAGGCACTGTTGAGCACAGCTCTGTGCAGCTGTGTGCAACCGTTTTGGATCAAGCGGACTTTATTGTCTCACTTCTTGTACACTTAAAGCGTTTGTAATTGACGGCTTATTAAGCAGAGTTTTAACATCCCTTCAGCTAAGCGGGCAGAGCTGCAAGGCTCTGCCGGGTTGGTGCTCAGGATGTTGGCCGTACAGCACCACTAAAACTTCCCCTTTTTTTGGTCTATCCATAACATTTTATTGAAACATATTTTAAATGTTCTTTTTTAAACTTCAGAATGGTCTTAGGAAGACAGAAACCAGTCAAATGCAYGGTCAAACTGGACTGCAGTCTGTGCTGAGGAGAGTCTTAAGAAGAAAATAGCAGAGGTGCAGAAGTGTCTGCAGGAATCTAATTTTACCTTTAAGGAAAAACAGTGTGGTACAGTGTGTTATTTTTGCCAGAATCTTTTGACCTTTGCATGTTAGATTTGACACATCAGGTAGAAAAATAATTCCTCAGAAGACAACAGGAAGAAGCAGATTGTTCAGATCTGCTCAAAGTCCACCAAAGTTCCTGGGTCTCTGTTAGCTGTAGGTGGGGATGGGACCCACACGGGACAGTGTGGGAATGTTTTCTTCCTGGAGGGCTTGAGAGCATGGCCAAATCGTGATGGTTTTCACAAAAAGCAGGGTATTAACAACTACCTCCTTTTTCAAAGCTCTTCCCATCAAAATAACACGTTGAATAAATGGAGCAAGGCCGCTTTAGTTTGAGAACAGGTTTCAGGTTTAAGCTTAGAAAGTGGTGGTTACCCTGGTARGTAAAATTGGAGTAAAATGAATAAAGTTTTAAGAGTAATCTTGAAATTCTGCTTGTGTCTTCTGATACAGAATTTGTTTTGTGAAAATAAAGACCTGCCCATATGTTTTTGTAATAGTCTCCAAGTGCAGCTCAGGTGTGCACACACACAGTCTGACTTTACTGAGGAATGTTTCATCTCTGAGTTTCAACAAATGGCTCTAAGTAGACACAAGCAGCTATTTCTAGTCAGTTTGCACCCTGCTACATCCTGGGAACAGCACGGGGACAAAGAAGCAGCCCGGGAGTACGAGAGGTCTCRAGAGACCCGTGGGGCTCCCACGGGACGGACAGTGTTCTGAGGCCCCCCCAAGGCCCGCCGAAGGGTTGGGGCTGGAGTCCAGAGGGACGAGCCTGGGATACAGATCTGCAGGGACTGGGTGCAGGGTGGCCCGCGGAGCATCCCGAGGAGGCCGCTTTGCCTCAGGTTGTCCTCGCGGGACTTTCTTTTTTCCCCAAAATCTGATGGTTGGATGCAAGCTACTGCAGCCTGTTTGTGTCCTTACCGTGCAGAACTTTGCCTAGAAGAATGTGTTCTAGTTTATGTCACTCGTAYTGCATCAGAATGCTCCCAGCAGAAGAGAAACGTTTATACCAGTGTGAATTTATTTGCGTAATTAATGATAATTTTTCAGGCAGGGAGAGCTTCAGAGGACCCTTCTTCCTTTCCCCTCAGCTGAGCTATAGGCTGCTGTGGGCTATACCCAGCCGAGGATCCTATCCGAGGTGCTTAGTCAGGTCTGAGCTCCCCTGAATTCAGCAAATCGTGAGCATGTATTTGGAGTGAAATTCAAGCGTTAAAAGCTGTTCTAAATAGGGACATGTTTAGGCAGATTAAAAAAAAAAAAAAAGGAATTTTGTATAGAGTAAAAAGCCACAAGGGGGCAGAATGTCTTCGGAAATGCAAAAGTTTTGTTAATTACAAAAGATGAATGTTTTCCTTTGGAAATTGAGGAGGTAGAATTCCCTTACAGTTCGGTTTCTTTTGGAATTAGGAGCAAGTTTAGGGTTATATGAGAGTTTCTGGAGCACAATCTCTGTGTGGAAATGGTGAAAAGTGTCTGTTTTGTCTGTTAACTTCGGGTATTTTAGGGCATTGCTAGTATTGGTCTCCATACAAGCCAGAACATGAGACTGGTTTTAAGAGTGCAGAAGTCRGTGCATTTTGATTTTTTTTATGGCATGAGTGTCTAATATAGAATACTGGAAAAGTGAAAAACAGTTAAAACGATAAAGGCTAATAACTTTGGKTTTTCTGCAGAGACCAGGTTCTCAGCTATAACCTTGGCAGAAGGCTCCCAGCCGACCATGTCAGTGGATACCTGCAGTTCAAAGTGGAAATCACGTCCTCTGTTCACGAGGGTGAGTTTGTCTGTGCTGTGCGTCTTTGGGTAGGGTGGGATTCCTGACATGGTTCCCTTGCTAGGATTTACTGTGACAAGTGGTTCTCGTTTGTGTACGGTGTCGCTGTTACAGATTTTCTTATAGCAGGAGTCAGATTTTGGGGGAATTCAGATGCTCTTTGGAGATGCTATTGCTGAAATATTGATAACTTCCCCTATTGTTCTTCTATCTTATTGTAGTTATATTTTAAATGGATGTGCTTACTGTTCAAGTTTATGAGCCACATGGGGTAGTCTAATTCATTGTTTCTGGYCACTGTGTGGCACATAGGGTGGCTGCCTGCAGCTGAGAGCTAGAGTTGCAAGGGAGATTCCGCTTGCCTTCTGCTCCTCTCCGAGCTTGTATGCAGATCACAGTGTCCTCACTGTCATCTGCCCTTTACGGGGCTCCGTGCTGCTCAGAACTGAGAGTATCTGTCATGGTTAGAAGAATATCTGCTTCCATTAAGCCGTTCTCTTAGTTCCCTCTTTTTTTCCCTGTCCTGAGGGCGGGTAGTGGAACGCTGCTGCTGCAGTTGCATGTCTACTGCATAATAGCGACCATTTAGGTCACTATGTGTCTTAAACTCTACGTCGCTAGACTCGGTGTAGTCTTTATTAGTGAAGCATTGTCCTATTTTTTAGATTTATGCCATCATTCCTGTCTTATTTGTAGCTGTATGGTCCTGTATCTCACTAATATTGCTCAGTCACTATTAAAAACACTCTTGTTTTAGTATGTTTGCTGCCAACCGTTCAGGCTGGTTTAGTGCTTTTATTTTCAATTTCGTGCACAGAAGTGCAGACACCTGCAGTGGGGGTTTTTCAAATCTCTGCCTGTTTAATTCCCATGTGGGGAATTGCTGTCTCGTTGCTCAAATGAGATATGCTGTAARAAAATGTCTCTTTGATTGAGGGGTTGACTCTGCAGACAGTCCTGCAGGATGCTGGACAGTGCGGTGCCGTCTGAAAGCAGGGTGGGAGTCCTCTGCCACGGCGCTTCACAACTGTCAATTTCCTTTATCCTACAAGATATTATAGGTTTACATGGAGAAAATTGTCGTTGTTGCAGATGGCAGCATTGACATAATTGTCAGCAGACGTGTTAAAGATGTGTGTTTTTATACCATGCCTGTGATGCCAAGAAAACGGAATCAGTTGTYGGTAGCTCTGCCACGTGCTCAATGTTTTTGTGTTGCTCTGCAGATGCTTCACCAGAAACAGTGGGCACTTTGCTGGGAGTGAACTCTGTCAATGGAGACCTGGGGAGCCCCTCCGATGACGAGGACATGCYGGCAGGGCATCACGATACGTCTACAGTGTGTTCCAATGGGCCAGTCCTCGAGGAATCTTCCGGAGACGCGATTCCCAAACACCCTTTAAGGACTAGTGCAACGCTGGAAGCGGAGCAGGACGAGCTAACCTCTACTGCTTCGAGATCGTCACCTACGAGAGGCCGCCAGGACTCTCTCAACGACTACCTGGATGCAATAGAACACAATAGTCATCCCCGACCTGGAACCTCGGCCTGCGGGGAGCGTGCCCTCGGGGCCTCCCCCAAACTGAGAAGCAGCTTCCCTACGGACACAAGACTTAACGCTATGCTTCACATTGACTCGGATGAAGAGGAGCATGAGCTGCATCAAGACCTGGGCTTCCCATCCTCCTTGGAAGATGACGGTGGTTTAGTGATGCTTGATGGTGCTGCGAGAAGTGTGGAAAGAAACGGTCCGAGTTGCTCATCAGACCAGACGACGCAGGGGCCTGCGGAGGATGGGAGCGCGCCGGCCTCCGAAGCTCCTTTGAGGTCAGCGGAGGAGCCGCAGGAGCCGCTCGAGGAAGGGCCGGCGGCGGTGGCGGGAGATGAGGACCTGCCGGGCGCGGGGGCAGAGGCGGCAGCGGAGCAGAGCGGCGCCGAGGGCTGCGAGACCCTGGACGCGGAGCCGCCCCCGGACACGGCGGGCTCGGGAGCCGCCGCTGCCGGCAGCAGGAGAGGCGTGAGCGAGGCGGAGCCCGCGGACCAGGGCTCGGAACCTTCGCAGGTGTCCTCGGAGACGGAGCCGAGCGACCCGGCTCGCACGGAGAGCGTGAGCGAGGCCAGCACCAGGCCGGAGGGGGAGAGCGATGCGGAGGGCGCGGACAGCTCGTGCAACGAGGGCGCCGCGCAGCGCTCCGCAGGGCACACGCGGTGCTCCTCCGTGGAGAGCGCCCGCTTCCCCGAGACGCCCGCCTTTACTCCGCAGGAGGAGGACGAGGAGGAGGAGGAGGAGGAGGAGGAGGAGGGCGCCTGCGCCGCCCGAACCGAGCCGCGTGCTGGAGCAGGGGCCTCTGCAGGCGCCTCCGGCTCCCTGCCCGCGGTGCAGCTCCCTCCGGAGGAGGTGCAGGAGGCGGACGCGGGCGAGCTCCAGGAGCGGGAGGCAGGCGCAGGAGTTTGGCAGAGGAGGAGCAGCCTGCAGGCAGCGGCGGCCGGCAGCCCGTCTCCGGAGGAGGGAGCCCACGCGGCTTGCGAGGGCGCCACGGCAGACCTGGAGGGAGCTGCGGGAGGTAACAGCCACGGAGGAGGCCCCGGGAAGCCTCGTCCTCCCTGCAGCCCCGGGGAACCGCTTCAGAAATGAGCGGCTGGAAATAAAACCCCTCCATCTTCCCAGCATCAGCATCCCTCAAGACTGTTTATTTTGTTGTTCCCATGAGGCTTGCTTTGTTCAGGAAGCTCTGAGGGGTTTTAGAATGAAGGGAAAACAAAATATCCAAGCAATGCTTGCTTTGAAATGAGGAAAATCTGATTTTTGAGAGAGTAATGGAAAGGGTGCATAATTCTGGACTAGTACCCAGATAGTCAAATTGGTTAATCAAATCCATTGGTTAATCAGAAAAGTAATGAAGGAAAAACAGAGTGTGGAAACTGAAAAACGTTCCTGTTCTCTTTGAATTGTTTTTGAGGTGAAGAAAATACATATATATTTTAGCAAACAAACCATAAGGATAATTAAAAATCAGATTTGCACTTCCAACTGATTGGCCTATTCTCCCAACTCCTCATCCCTGTGTGCACATTGGAGCCCCATTGGAACCATGGGGGGAGAGGAGCGCACTACTCATGTTAACCATATAAAAAATTTTCACTAGTTGCAAAATAGAGAGCTTAGGGTGTTGCTGGCTTCCTTGAAAACAGAAGGGTGTCCACAACAGGTCATGCCCAAGCATGGATTCATCCGCTGCCTCTCTGGGTGCAGCCAGGTGGGATTGTTGGGTGCATCCTGTTGATCATGCTTCCCAACTTGGGATTGTTTCCCTGTCTTCGAAGCTCTTTTTTTCTGGATACTCTTATAATAAGTACTCTCTGCCATAAAATTGAATTGAAATTAAATAAATATTCCCAAAGAGCAAATTATTTTTTCAACTCTGAGAGGACTCAATTGCACCAATAATCTCAGGGAAYGATGGTCCATACTCTGTTTGAAAAAAGGAAAAAAAGGATGAAATAAAAYTATATGTCTGCTGAAGCCATTTGGAGGTGCAGCATAATATCTCTGCTATCTGCCTGTTTGGTCCATGTTTTGTGAAGCAAAGCGAACGATTTTTTTGCATTGAAAATACTAAGGTAGTTGGAGAAACGCTGTTTACTTCTCCACTTACAGGTCTTATAGGTCTCTCTCTTATAGGTCGTTATGGGGGAGGGAAGGGTTGCATGTTTTTGTGTCTTCACAGGCAGCCCTTTGGCTTAGCGTAGTTCTCGTGGGCCTTGTTAAAGACCCGTCAGTATGTTCCGTTACAGGATGCTCTGGACATTGAGGGATCGTTTAGGAGGTGTCAGGTCACACACCGGCAGCAAGGGGGTCAGTGGAGTTTCGGCTTGGCCTCTTGGGGCCGTCACCACCTTCTGTGGTCACCAGCCAGAGCTTTGTCACCTGCTGGGCCACCAAACCTCTGCCCTAAACATAAGCGTTTTTAACCTGAAAAGCCAGAGTATGAGGAGTATCCTAAAMTGCTATGCAGAAGCCCTGACACTTCTTACTCACTCTGGGGAGAACTGTGGGTCTTCCCCGCGTTGACTGAAAAATAACGTATTTTGGTCCTTTTGGTTCCAGGTGCTCCAGCCAACGGCCACCAGCCCTTGAGGTCGCTGCCTTCCGTGCGGCAGGACGTGAGCCGCTACCAGCGCGTGGATGAGGCCCTGCCGCCAAGTGAGGCTCTTCCTGCTCTGGCGGGGTAGCCTGCCTAGACCTCAGCGTTGTTACCCTTGCTTTAGCCTGAGCGCTGAGAGGGAGCCCCGGGAAGCCCCGAGCGAGAAATGGCGACAACGTCTAGGGTTGTTGCGTGAAAGGCACCGTGTGTGTTACAGGGATCACACCCGGCGTGTGCGGACCTGCTAAGTGAAGTTGGTGGGGAAGTAGCGGGAAATGGTGCTGCCTTTCCAGCACGCGGGACCCCGGGCGGTGACGTGGTGTGAGGCGCTCTAGGAGCTCTGAATATGCTCCATACAGTGGCGGCTTGTGAAGAAATGTGCAGTGTCTCCTTTGCAGGGATTACGGAAAAGGGAGCTCCGTTACTTGCCCTTTTCTCCTGAGAGCCAAAACCTTTGGAGTATAAAATAAACCAGGGTATTGAGCAATTGTCGGATGCTCCTGATTTGACTGAGAAATTGTCGTTTCTCATTTGTCTGATACCTATGAAAAATACATCGTTGCCACATGTTGGAGAGGTGCCCTAAGCTAAACCAGGAGCAACAGTGCTCTAATCAATGCTCTAATCAGTCTTAGATACTTAAAGAAAGGACTTAAAAAAAAAACAAAAACCCTTGCCCAACCAATAGGAAARCATTGTGTTTAAGATCTCCCAAGCCAGCCCGCTATTATATTCCGTTAGTCTAGACTATGCCAGTCCTAATTCAATGTACTCTATTGCATGAGGAACAACTGAAGTAGGCGCGTGCAGCGCCTGAGAGGAGCGCTGGGCTCTGTTTTGGTACTACCCTTACTGCTGTTAGCTTGGAAAAGCAGGGGCCGGTGTAAAGCGTTGGGAGATTCGGGTGTTTACTCCCTGGCCTTTTGTACTGGGATAAGCCTCTGGGCGTAAGTTAGGGCAAGGGAATCAAAGTGAGTCTCCTGATTTTTTTTTTTTTTTCTAGGACAGTCACTACTTAGCAGGGGATCGTTTCTGTTTATTTCTGTGTGCTAGTAGATAGGAATTACCTAGAAACTCCCTGCGATGGGGGATTTACCTATGGGCTAAAATCAGCAAAAAGCAGGGCATCTTAGCCCTTAAGTGAGGCAGTTCTGTGCTGAGCTCACCCTGTAGCAGAGGGAGAGGCATCGGTAGATTTGACTGCAGCAGCAAAGCTGAAAGCGTAAGCTGATGGGCCGCGGGCGCCCGCGCTCACCCTCCTCCCTCGTTGCTCTCTCCAGACTGGGAGGCTCGCATCGACAGCCACGGGCGGGTGTTCTACGTGGACCACGTGAACAGGACCACGACGTGGCAGCGGCCCACGGCGCCCCCGGCCCCGCAGATTCTGCAGCGGTCCAACTCCATCCAGCAAATGGAGCAGCTGAATCGCCGGTGAGGCTCGCGGGCTCGCAGGCTGCCGTCGGGGGGTTCCCCTTCCACCTGCGCTCTGCGGCCGCCGAAAACTCGTAGCGGTTGTTGGAAGTGCAGCCCGCGMGAGGCTCTTTGTTAATACTGAAATTAGGGGGCTGAGGTGTGCCAACCTCTATGGGAGAGAGGATGGGTGAGCCTGACTCGTTAGTAGAGCGCCCTGGAGCCATGACTGGATCCTAGGTGCCACGTGCTGCATACGTAAGTGCAGTCTGCTGTCCCTAGGTACCAGAGTATCCGAAGGACGATGACTAGTGACAGGCCTGAGGAGCACAGCAATGCCGTGGACGGAGCTGGAGAGGAAACGGATTTTCACCACTCTAACGCAGGTAAAGAAATAATAATGATAAAACAAAAGGAGCGCTCAACTTGTGACTGATCTAGTGAGAGGGACGTGAGGCAGAACCTACTTCCAGTTCCCAAAAATCTGTGTCACTGCAACCCCGTCCATCAGTTTCCTCTCCTTTCTCTTTAAAGGTGTTCTTAAATCTACTACTTCCTGGCATTAATTTTTAGACCTTTGAGTGTTTTGTTGGCCTGCCCAGGACAGTCTTCGTTTGGTYCACAGCACCTGAAGGATGTTTCAGAAAACTAAATAAAGCTACAACTGCATTGTCCCGAGGGGCCTGGGAATTGTGCTGCGTKTGTCTTACACAACACTTGGTACTCATTTGTGCTGTTTTTCCTGACGTTGATGCTAAGCACAAATGCTCARCATTTGATCCACTAAACTCAGGATCAGATCCTTTCTGACAGCCCTTGGACGGTGTTTTTCTGCTGGTGCAGGTGATTACCCCTACCTGCATGCACGCCATCATTGTGTCTTTGCACTTTTCTCGTTTATTGCTGAGTTTCTGAATATTAATCCTGCCCTGCAAGTGCTGCACTCCTTCTATTGGTGTGCTCKGCCCGTTTTGTCTTCTTTATCCAGTCATTATTACAGCGAATATGGGACTCGGGTGAGAGCTGGACGGGTCTCAGCGGAAGGCCGTTTGGTGAACGGTTTGTGTTGGACTCGTAGCTGCTCCTCAGCACAGTCTGCTGCGAACCGCTCCCTGGGCAGCGTCCTCTAGTTAGGGAACGTTCTCCCCGACGTGATTACAAGATTATCAGGAAAAAAAAGGCATTTAAAGGCCTGGTTGATGGCAGGATGTATGGCCTGCTGACCGTTCCCCACAGTAGAAAAGAATTACATTGGTTTGCTATGATTTATTCTTGAGAAAACCAGTTATTCTGGTTTTCTTTCTTTCTATCTTCTAAGTGCATTAGATAGTTTGATAATTCTCATAGTTTGTGTGTCTGGGAACAGAGGATATGCTGATTTGTCTGTTTGAGCGTCCTTCGTGTTCCTTTTTCCTGTTCTTGAAGATAGATGTGGTACTTACTCTTTTCATATCTCGTATCTCTTTTCGTATCTCGTGTTTTATCTAGTTTCATTCACTCTAGTGTTCTGTTTCATTCACTCTAGTGTTCTAGAGTGTACTGTTTCAGGTCTAAAGTGTTTGAAAGTCTCTGGTTTAAGGGGTAAAAATAGATTTTTTTTTTTCTTCTATGTTAAATGAGTTCAGGCTCATTTTCTAACAGTTTTCTCCTTGGTCATCATCTTGATTCTAACCTACTAGTACATTTAGAAGAGTAATTTTTTGTCCCTCTGGTCCTTTGCATCATTGAGTCTTGCTCCGTACTTTGACGTTTTCTCTGGATCCCCTTGATGTGGTTATAACCCTCCTTTCTGAGGAGGTTCCCTCCTACCCCGCAATGCCCCTCTCTCCTGAGGCACTGAAGGACTTGTGATTTAGCTAAGCAGCCTCTTTATTCTTCATTTCTGCTCAACTTTCTCCTTTTGCAAATTCAACCTAAACCCTGATTGACCAATTCAGCTGAATGAGACTCTCATAAATCAAACTGAGGGGCTTCGGATCTGCAGGACAAACCTCTCTGAAGACATGAGTCATTCAAATAGCCCACTTATTTCCTACTAAAGTTTCCATCCTACTTTTTCYGTGATTTTTACCCATCTGTGTTTAACATTTCGCTCGTCTTTCTGTTTTGTTCAATATTGCTGTGTTCTACATAATTMATACTCATTTGACATTAATTAATGGTGAGACTCAAGTTGATGGAGAAGCATGCAGTGATGTAATATATAAAACGCAGAGCATATAGGACGTGGAAGGTGGCATGTGTTTTGGAGTAAAATCACTGCAGAGTTAGTCTGAATTCACAAATTTTCATTTACTTGAATGGATACCTCCAAATATTCCATRGATTTTTGTAGTTTGTGGAGAGAGTTTTAACACCGTAGTAAATATTACTTTTATAATACAGTTTCCGTTCCTGATGGTGTTGGAAAATCAGTTCCCCTCACAGTTGCTGTGAGACCCAAGCAGTTACTGAGAGCTGAAACAGAGGGGTACCCCATGGCAGCCCTTGGTGTAACAGGGCTCTGTCATTGGCAGAGATTTGCCTTTCTTAAAACGAGGACGAAAACCCATCTAAATGTGCAGTGCCTCTACAGTGGTCAGCACTGAGAATGCTGTTGTCTGTGCAGCAAGTACAGAGTTGCCACAGGTATCTTCCCATCTGCTCTGCCCAGGTGTGTTTGATACCCCAAGGAATTAATTCATGTTTTAATCTTTGAGGTCCAAAAGCAATGAATAAATGTTAATACGTGAATTCTGGTATTTTCAGGAACTTCAGTGCTATATTAGAAAGATTTCCAATGCACTTGTGCAGAATACTTAATAAGTCTGATACTGTCTTTGGTTAATGACTATTGTTGGATGTCTTTGTCATTAATGTTTTCATTAGATTTTCGGCGAGAGAACGTGCTGCCTCACTCTACCTCCAGGTCCAGGCTTACGTTGCTGCTCCAGTCTCCCCCTGTGAAGTTCCTGATCAGCCCGGAGTTCTTTACAGTGCTGCATTCTAACCCCGTGAGTACGGTGTGGAAACCCCCACCTGGATGTGTGTGGGTTCCTGAGTATGGATGAGTCACGCACAAAGGTGTCTCTCTGGTTGATACCGAGGGATTTGGTAGTGCCCAGGGAGGCTGAATGGGCACGGGGGTTCCTGTATGCTCATCTCAAATCCGCAGTATGAGGACATTTCTTCTTTTTTCTTACTTCTGTGGTGTAATTGAAAGGCTTTTTAAGATTTTATAGATAATTAGGTCTTTTTTCTTACATCGGAAAAAATGCCTTTTGTAGTAACAAGAATGGATGATCCTTTTGGGGGTTTATTAGGTCTGAAAGCGTAAAGTGTAGCGGRAGCAATTTACTCAGAAAGTGCTTATTTTCTCATTTTTCACATGACTACCTACTTATCTACTTATCAATGACCCAGATCAGGATAGCYGTAAAACACATGCAGCGTTTTAAACATATGAGCAACCTCATTGACTTGAACTACTTCTGGCTAAAATTCAACACCTTCCAAATTCAGGGGTCTCTCTTTACTGCTGTGGTCACAGGGCTCACTCCCAGGTTCCTGAAAGCAGGAACCTGCTTTACTGCCCTCCCTGGAGGAGACTTGGATTGCTGTCTGTCTATCAGGCAGACACAGATGAAAGGGCTGGATTTAAGGCTTTCTYATGTCGTGTTTTGTCTTACACCGTGGTTTTTGCTGTGGGTTTTGCAGAGTGCCTACCGCATGTTTACAAACAACACGTGTTTGAAGCACATGATCACCAAAGTCCGGCGGGACACCCACCACTTTGAGCGCTACCAGCACAACCGTGACCTGGTGGGCTTCCTCAACATGTTCGCCAACAAGCAGCTGGAGCTGCCGCGGGGCTGGGAGATGAAACACGACCATCAGGGCAAGGTGACCGCCGCGGGCGGGCGGGCGCCTCTTGGCTCGGCGTCTGGGCGCGAGGATGGCGATGCCGGAGCTGCCTTGGTTGCTCTCCAGGAGAGCTTGAGTGCTCGTGGCTCTCCAGATGCAAAGGAGCACGTCCCACGCGCCTTCCTCTGCCCAGAAAACACGGAGATTCCTCGTCTATGCCCATAGAGCCTTATTTGAAAAGGGGAGGAGGCTGGGAGGTGAATATAAACATGGCAAGAAAATTTGATAGGAAACCCTTAGCCTTTTTATTGTGAAATAAGTTGCTTTGATTCCCCCGGGTGCTTAAAACTTCCTCTGAAAGCAAGAATTTTCTCTTCTGTAATCTAGGCACTTCTGTGCAGTTCTTTGGAGTTTTGCCTATGTATTCAGAAGAGAATTTAGATGTAAAGTTATTGAAGTATTTACTGTAGAATTTTGTCTGGGTAGTGTTGAGCTTCCTGTTTAACTGTTGAGATTTTCCTTGGAGCTTTTTTTTTTCTCCTTCTTCAGCCTTTTGAGTGGAATTTATTAGCATGCAGTGCTTGCTTTTTCTTTTCTCTGATAGCTACCAGTCTTGCCAGGTGAGTTCTGCATCCAAATGCTCAGTAGATGCAGCGTTCACCAGCTTCTGAGGTGAAACGGAGGCACCAGGGCCCTAGGGATGGCCACTTTGCCTATGTGTTGGCTGGCAGGAAAGAAACTGTGTGCAGCAAGTTTTACTGCGTAGTGTGAATCCTGAGTGGTTGCAAGCCACGTTGGCTTGTAAAGCAGACAGTTACAGATCACAGTAGAAGTTACAAGAAAATATTTTAAAATAAAAGGATAATAGCTGACACTTATTTTTACAGTGGGAATGGAGTTTCACTGCAGCTTTAAACTATATAACCTTGCTATCTAGAATGTGATTTTCTTTGCAGAAAATAGGATAGATAAAAATAGACCACGATGAGCATGTGAGGAAGAGATAAGGCTATCAGTTTGCTTGAGACATCCTAATTAAGACTTCAGGCACATTAAGCCTGTTCTTGTGTTTATCAGYCTTAGTAAGCTTAGCTGCAAATGTTCATATAAATAATGATCTTGATGCCCAAGAAGATTACAGACCCATTTCTAAGCTGAAAGGCTAGAAAATGTGCTCGAGGGTTGTGCTCTTGAGTTTGTTAACTTTGGCAAGCACTGCGTTTTTTCCATTGCAAGCAAGATCAGAGGTAGGCAATTATAGTAACCTCGTTATTTGCCTGCCTCACTCTTTTCTGCTCTAAATCATCCTTTTCTGTGCATTTCCTCAGGGCTCAGCTTCCTCCTGAGGAATACAGTGGTAGTTTCAGTTGGCTGGAATGGGTGTTCCATGGCGAGAACTACACCTCTGGGTTTCTGGTGTGGCTCTTGATAACGGTTGTGCTACTCCAGCATTAGTCACCAAAAGACAGCACTGAATCAATCCCCTGGGATTCCCTCACTTTGAATTGTGCTCAGTGTTAATCATCCTCATTATGTTGAATTGTCTTTTTCCCAAGGAGCACTTGTGGCCAGCAGAAAAGCTTATTCAGCACACGAGAGGTGTTGGCCAGTGATGCAGCCAGCACTCAATGACACCACACCAAAGTGAACGTGCCTTTAGCACAGCAGAAATTAGCCCTGCCACAACACGTGATTATGTCCCCTCTCCGTGGCTGCTGAGGCTGCAGAGTTAAGGATTTCTGTAGCTTTTCTGGGTTTCTTGTAGCACGATGTCCTTGCGGCTGCTCCCAAGGAACAGGAATTGTCCTGACGCTTGCACAGCGCTGGGAAGTAGTCAAGCCTGCAAGGTTTTCATCTGCCTCTAAATGCAAGCTGCAGTGACTAAGAGCAGTGCCTCACAGCAGAGGTTGTGCCAGCTAGACTGGATGTAGCCTGCACTAGATACAAAATTAAATAGAGGAGCTTGCAGTGCATTTTGGCCGCAAGCTCACAAGTTAAATAAACCTATGAAACAGGAGCAGAAGTTGCAACAAGCCTGGATCCCTTCTGGCAGCTTCTCCCAGCATTTTGCAAAGCCCCCAAACGAGATTGCAGAGTGGCTTTCATTCTGCCCTCCCGTTTTGTCCCTCTTGCGAGATGCAAAAGCGTTGTCCCTATTCTGCCAAAAGGAGCTGTGAGCTGTGCCGACGTGAAGGGATTTCCCAGGTCTCGTATCGGTGGCTGGACCGTGGGTTCTGAACGTGTGTAAACCCGGGGCGCGTGGTGCGGGGTGCTTCGGTGCGTTGGGTCGTGGAGCCCTGACTGTGCGTTYCTTGCTCGTGCTGTGCCTCCCTCCAGGCCTTCTTTGTGGATCACAACTCCCGCACGACGACGTTCATCGACCCGCGGCTGCCCCTGCAGAGCAGCAGGCCCACCAGCGCGCTCGTCCACCGGCAGCACCTCACCAGGCAGCGCAGCCACAGCGCCGGAGAGGCAAGTCGGGGCTGCCCCTGCTCCAGGCCGGCCCGGGGCACCTCGGTCCATTCYGCTGCCCGGGTTCCGCTGGCGTGTGGGGAGTGCGTGACGTGGGCGGTGCTCTGCAGGCCGCTGGTACTCGCCATAAGCATTCATTCTTTATTATTTGCCAGCCAGGAACCTCACTGCCTTTTCTTGAAAGATACGGTGTGAGCACAAAGATATCAGACAGGGATCTCGTGCTGTTAACTTGCAGTAAGCCCATTTAACCACAGGAGAGCACCTGATTACAGGTTACAAGTATCTGTATCTGGTTTTTCACTATCTATATATAAATATATATATATATAAAAATATATTTTCACTGTCTATATATAAGTATATATATAGATGTGTAACTTTCTGAGTAAATATGAAAAAAAAAAAGATATCTTGTTACCATACCTAGCAGATGATCACACTGCTGTATGTGGGTATATATGTGTGGATGCATTACCTCTGCACTTTCTGAATGGAGACACGAGGGAAGCACTGTTCCTCTGAGACCTCCCTGTGGAGCACTGGTGGCATAGCCTACGACTGTGGAGCGTGCTCACGAGCCGTTTGCACGTGGCTGTGACTTCTTTTGCCCCACGGGCAAGCGTGTGTGCAGCGAGTCCAGCTTCCCTCGTCCCTCGTGCAGCCCGCACGCCGTGGGCYGCCGGCGCTCTCGGCAGGCCGGTGCGGGGGCGCTCTGCTCTGGAGGGCGCTGCGCGTGGCGCGGGCTGGGATGGCTCCAGCGACCGGAGGTGCCGCCGCCGGGGCACGTCTCCCCTCGTCCCGGGTCACTGTGGCTGAGCTGCCCTGCTTGCTCCCCGCCCCCAGGTGTGTTTCCTGCAAAGGACAACAGACAGCATCTTCCAGCAGTGTGGTTTTGCAGTGAAGGCAGCAATACCCCCTCAGCAAGCGACACAGCTCAAAGCACCTTTATTTGGCTGTTCAGCTCTTGCGGCGGGTGCAACAAGCGTTTCTGTTGAAACGAGCGCTGCTGTTGTGGTTGAGACGTGAGAGAGCAAGCATAAGTTGTGTCYCTTGGCTTTACCCCTCTTCTTGTGAGCGAGTGGTGCACGGAAACTCACAGCAGAGGCTCGCGTGGCCTGAGCTGCTGGAGCTGTCAGTGCTGCCACAGAGGTGCAGCTTGTCCTGCTGGAACTTGTCACGGGTGTTGCCTGTCCACAGGGCCTAAATTTCACACTCGGGCTGGATGCATGCAAATCTTTAAACCTTGTTTTTGCAAGGTAATTTAGAAGTGCTTTGATTTTGTTACACTTGTAACATGATTCTGAAGTTTAATTCCAGATAGGAATCTCAAATCTAGCAATTCCCTACAGTATTCCTCTTCTGGGATCAAYGATGTAGATACTCACGTGGATGAGCACGTGTATGTGCACATATACAAACCTGACCACTGCTTTTTGTCTACCCTTACGATTTAAAAACTGCTTGTTTGCAGCTATTTTTTTTTCTGTTTTTGAACTATTGCATCAGGGCTGGGCATGTTATTGTAGGAAGATGAATATGTAACGAATYACATTCTTGGAATACTTTAATGTTTAGATTTGGGTAGCCACAGGCTTGGATGTTTTGAGGTCACTGACCCCTTTTTTCACATGGGGCTGCTCTAAATCCAGCATAACCCATTGCAAGGAATGCTGTTTTAGCTAGTGCTGAGCTGCAGCGTGGGCCTGGAGCTAACCCCAGTGGCGTTCCTTCTCAGCACAGTGCCCACAGGAACTGGGGTTTTATCTTTCTAAGAGGGTGTTATCAAAGAGCGTGCAGATCTTGCAGGATGTCTCAGGAATTTTGCTCCTTTGTGGYTTCAGAGCCTGGATTTAATAAAACCTGTGTATTATTGATCTCTTGGAGTTAGGTTTGGGTAGAGTTGTTCAAGTGCTAACCATTCTATGTGGCTGCAGTGACTGAGAAATAAACCTAAGGGTTCAGAAAGGTGAGAAAGTGGTTGAGCAAAATGCCGTCTGTAATTAAAATACAAACTACCAACACTGTAGAAGGGATTGAAGCCACGACACACAGGAACCGTGGCGGTTGCCCTGGTTTCGCAAGTGCTACTGGGAACGACTGTACGTTGTGGTGCTACTGCCAAAAATGTTCACGTGCAACATCCCTTTACTCCCGAGAGGTGAACACGCACACGCACACGCACACGCACACACACACAAACACACACACACACACACACACACACACACACACACGCACATGCAGCAGCCTGGGGCTAAATCCAGGACCCCTCCTGCTTCAGCCACGGAACTGGTTAAAATTAGGGAAACTCCATTGGTGTGCAGAGGTAATAGACGTTATGGTGCTAACAAGGAAAGCAGAGCTTGTTCTTCAGAACCTTTGATAGGGATAAGGACATGCACACAAAGGGGTGTGTGAAAATGCCCTCTGAATCCCAGTTTGAACTTTTACAGGATGAGTTACTTCTCCARAAGGGACTATTTTTCAAAAATAACCTCAAACCTGGAATGAGTCTCTCAATTTTTATGCTAATAAGCTCAATATAATAGTCTTTCCCGATAACCCCCACAGTGCAGGTGATCCCTGCGGCTGTGGTTGCTTGGAATGGTTGTTCATGAGAGCATCCATGCACGTGCTCAAGCTGAAGCGACACAGGCTCTCGGTGCTAGGTGCGTATGTGGTTTGCTGGCGTGGAGACACTCACTGTGGTTGCATGCACCCTTCCAGGTTGGAGAGGACTCCCGTCATTCCGGACCACCGGTTTTACCGAGACCATCCAGTACGTTTAACACAGTCAGCAGAGCTCAGTACCAGGACATGGTTCCAGTGGGTACGTCAGCAYTGGGGCTCCTTGCACAGAAGTACTTGGTGAATGTGTTGGGCACGTCAGTGTGTGTTGTTTGGTTGGGGTGTTTGGTTGGTTGCCTGAGGTGGGTGGAAGTTACGTTTTCTAAACTGATTCTGTCTGTCAGAATTTCCTTATTGCACGATTGCAACCTGCAGGACAGATATTGAAAAGCTTCTATGCAGGACTGAATAACCAAGGTAAAAGTTCTGCCTGTGCTGAGTGCCCTAATTTACCCGATGAAAGYTGACAAAAACTTGAAGGCATCGACTCAAGTTCTGTCCTAACTGAACTCCATATATTCCCGGTGATCCTGTACAGCTTCTGGATGTCTAACTTGGCAGGATCACAGAAAGTGTTAATCAGCTTGGGATCAATCCTTGGCTTGAGTTGTGCTCTCAGTTACACGCACAAAGCTTACTGGGCTCTGTGCCGCGGGAGCAGAGCTCAGCTGGGGGAGCGTGGCCGCGGTCGCGCCGGGCGCCGTCACGCTCCCGCGTCTGCGTGACTGCAGCTGCCCCCTGGTTCCTGCTGTGCTTGCGTGGGGGTGACTGCTCGTTCAGATCCTCGCCCTCSCCGCCGCGGCTGCTGAGCACCGGCTGCAGGCCCCGTTCTTGCTGCCTGTTTGAACAGGGCTGTTTTGGGGTCTGCCCATGGTTGGCAGTGGGCTGCACGCCCCCGCGGACTGAGGCCTGGGAACGCTTCAGGAAAAGGAATCCACAGATAAGAAAGTGTGTTTGGAAAAGGGACAATATGTGAAAATTAGGACACTTCTATCAGGACACACTGATTTGATATTTTTTCACTAATTCTGGCTGTAGCCCTAATCRGATACTTTTTGAAGCTTCGTGCATGGCTTCTACCTACTTTGCCATGGCACCTGTTGGCTTTGATACCTCGGAAACATTTCGGAATGTACAAGTTGGCTCTCTGTCACCAGGGCAAACACTTGTGCCATGAGAGAGACGTTCAGCTGTCCGAACGGGTGTGTTAGATAAATGCCTAGGATGGGGACAGTTGTACGTTGTGTTCTGGAGGAGGCACATTAAAGTTCTAAAATGTGAGTATAGATGTAATTGAGCAGGGAAGCTACGTCGCACTATAGTACCACGAATGTGGGCTTTTCCCCATGTAATATAAYTTGCCAATGAATTTTAACAGCAAACAATGAAATCTTTAATCATTTCATTCCCGTGTTTTTGCRAAGAAGAAAGAGAGTAACATAGATTGAGTTTTGACTTTCTTGAYGTGAACTAGACCGCAGGCCTGACGTAAGCGGCCTGAACGTACATCCTGCTGAGGTGTCAGCAAGCCACATCCCCGCTCGCGGCTGGCTCTGCAGGAGGCAGGAAAGCCTGTGTGGTTTAAAGGTGGAGCGTGGAGGTGCAGCCGTGCGTGGGAGCGCGCTGCCTTGCTGAAGGTCGACGAGAGCGACACACCGTCACCCCTCAGGGGAGGAGACGATTAAAAATATTCACCTATTTACCCTGTGTACAGCGTGCAGGAGCTTTGCAATGCCCAAGTGTGCAGTCGCCTTGTAGTCTTGGCTAGCTCTGTGAGTCTAAAATATCACACCAGCAATGAGAGGAGTGGCGCTGGAGTTGTCAGGCTCTAAATTAGGGGTTAATGTGGTCTGCTGCTGGGGCAGACAGACAGACAGACAGACAGACACCTCCGGAGTGCAGAGCATCAGCTGGAAACTGGTCGCTCACGTGGGATGATTCTTCCCTCTGATAGGGTTTGTGGAGAGAACAGTGAGGCCACACGGGCTGGAAGGGGATGCTGAAGGTACCAAAGCACCGTGTTGAGCACGTCACTGTGAAGGAAGGTGTAGGACAGGCTGCCCAGAGAGGCCGTGGTTGGACTGGATGSTCTCTGGAGGTCCCCGCCAACCTCAGCCGTCCTGTGACTCCCCGTTGGTGTTGTGATGGCGGGCGATGCAGAGCCAGCGAAGCTCCTCACGAGCCTCGTGTCCCTGTGCGCGGGTGGTGTGTGCCTGATGGAGGAGAAGCGCCGTGGAGAAAGGARAGGTCCTCAGAGGTCTGCCCTGGGAATTCCTAGTCCAGCTGGACTTCAGCTGAGAGAATACGAGTGTTGAGAGACCGTCTGAATTCCTGACAAGTGTCACGGTGGGGAAGGAGGGTCATMATCAGATTTGGTTCCAAATCACAAGGCAGGACCCCCAAACGATAGTCCGATCAGTGTCCTTACATGAAAGTACTGGTATGAACCCAGTGCTGCTAAACTAAAGGAGGTTGGGAGAATGAAGTGTGCTGTCGGTACTGCTCAGCATTCAGAAGGAATGCCATGTTGTTCTGTACGTCCGTGTTTCAGAAGGGATTTTTGTTGGTGTTTCCAGCTTACAATGACAAGATCGTTGCGTTCCTGCGGCAGCCCAATATCTTTGAAATTCTGCAGGAGCGTCAGCCGGAGCTCACCAGGAATCATTCACTCAGGTAAGAAACCCGTGCTCAGAGTCTAACCACAAGAGTCTAACCCATTCAGGTTAGGAGTAGAACACGGCAGATCTAGAATTTTGGCTGGTGAGAGACAAACTTACTCATAAAGTTGTGGGAAATAGTTCTTCACTGCATTCCTGTACAAGCCCCTGAAATGGGAGTTAGGGGAACAGAAGTCTCGTCTTACTGCAAAGTGAAGCTGCATGCAAGACAGAGCTTGTGACAACTGGTGTGAGAGCTTTGCTGATGCCTTCGAGATGTGCCAAGGCAGCTGGATGGCAGAGCAAATGTGCCAGACGTGGCTATGTGTTGAGCTGGGGTGAGGCGGGCAGGGGCAGAGTGCTGCTTGGTTCGGGAAATCATCTGGTTTTCCTCTCTRTTCACAGAGCTCTGCGCTGGCCTCGGGGCCTCAGCTTGGCTAGCCCTGTCTGCCAGCGTTCTTAATGTCCCCACCTATTTTAAGCAGTTATGTGTAGTGTCTTCATGGTGCGGTGACATGTGATGGYGAGACCTGCTGGAGGATCACCTCTGCTGGTTTTATACAGTGGTTGTAATTCACTACTAGATGGGTTCCCAAAACTGCTGCCCACTTCTGCAACTTTGCAGAGCATCCTTTTCTGACGAGTTGTGTTTGAGAATTGTTTTATGCTCTGAATAAGTTCTGACAGCTCTGAAATTAGGTGCTCGTGGGACTCATGCTGTCTAGAACACAGAGAGGAGGGGAAAAATCAAACTCTTGCGGCTCGCAGTCTGTCTCAGCCATACCTGCCCCATCCGCATGGACTCGTAGCAGTGCCCATGCAGGTGAGCTCCTTCCCTGGAGCTGCTCYCGGCCCTKGGTGCGGTGGGGCCGTGCGAGCGGGAGGTCAGCGCGTGTCGAGTTTGGCCCAGCATATGGGGGCTTCCCACTGAGGCTGGGTCTTGTCCTGGTGGCACCRGGGGGTTCAGAAAGCGGCTGCTTGACCTTCAGTATCCGTCTTCGTAGAGGCCGCTCCGGCAAGCCGAGCCCGGGGCTTGGGAGCAGCCTGGCCGTGGCCCTTTCCCCCGCYGACGTGCTCCCTCCGTCGTGCACGCGCCCAGGGTGCTTGTGGGGGGCTCCGTGCTCGAGCAGGCCCCTGCACGCGGTGTTTGTTCTGCTCCTAGCAGAATTTCCTTCGCTGCAGCGGAGGCAGCCGCTGCGCATGGCGTGCTGGGGCTCACGCTGCGGGCTGGGCGATGCGCCGGTGCTCTTGGCTTCTCCACGGTTCAGGTGCTGGTTCCTGGGATGGTTTCATCCTCCGGTCACGGTGCTTGTAGGACAGTGGGATAGATGGGCCACTGAGCAGGGCCCGTGCTGCTGCCCTCGTGTTAGAGGGCTTTACTCTTCCCTTTGGTTAGGAGAAGCCTCCTGTAGAATTGGGGCACCTTTTACTACCCTTTTTATTTATTTATCTGCTTTCCTCTCTCCTTAAAATTAAGGCCAGGTTATAASTTAAATTATAAGTTAAGTTTCGCAGCTCGCACGAGCTTCTTCACGTGGCCCTGGTGCACGCCGGGGCRTTACTTGCAAAAGCTGGGTTGTTGTTTGCACGTTTTGCCGTGTGCAGGGAGAAGATCCAGTTCATCCGGACAGAGGGAACCGCCGGGCTGGTGCGTTTGTCCAGCGACGCCGACCTCGTCATGCTGCTGAGGTGGGCGCCGCCGCGGCCGCCCGCGCTGCGCGGTGCCGGGGCAGCCGCCGCGGAGCTCGGAGCGCCGCGTGGAGGGGCAGCGGCCCCGGAGCTGCCCCGGGAGCTGCCCCGGGAGCTGCCACGGCCGCTTCGTGCTCCCAGCGCTTCCCGGGTCGGGTTCTGCTGGCGGGGAGGTCCCCTGTCTTCCTAATAGCAACGACGAAAGATTTCCACCCTGTGGAGGGCAGGAGGGAGGATGCTCTGCCTCTCTAACAATATTCRGGCATCAAACTCAAATAATCAGGGAGGCTTTTTGGCCAGATTTAAACCTTTATATCTTCGTGTTGTGTTCTCATTAGCTGTAAGAGTACATCTGGAAATTCATAACTATATTTAATACTAAATCTAGTGTAATAGGATTGGCATTAGCAGGATTTAGATGTCAAGTCGCATAAYCACAATCCTTTCAAGCCCGTAGATCTCTGAATTAGTTAAAGACGTAGCATTTCATTTCAAAGCTGTGCTGAAACTGTTTCAAAGTGAGAATATAGACTTAAAAACAGAAACTTGGATTTTGGTTTTCTTAAAATGAAGGTTGCAGGAAGGATTTTGTCACGGTGCTTGGCAGGCTCTAGTGCATTTGCTGCTCYGGCAGCAGCAAAGGCTGCAGCAAAAGCTTGTAGTGAAAATGCAGCAAACGCAAGGTTTTGATGACAATCTTCCTTTTGTAGAAAAGCCAYAATCAGTATGAGAAAATTAAGGGTAGCCAGTACCCCCCAAAATAATTCCATTGCATTTTCCAGATTTTATTTCTTTTAATCTTCTGATTATTTTATCCAAAAATATCTAATTGAAAAGSACCCCCTCCCCAGGATTTGTTCCTCTCTTTTAGTAACAACTGAAGTTGGCACTAAAACTTAAGAAAATCCCAAACACCTTTTTTCCCAAAGAAAGATCCATTACTCGGTATGTGCATCCGTTGGGTTCTTACACCCTTACATGTTGTGCTTCAGAACTGGAGTAGGTTATTCCAAGTTTACTGTTGTTACGTGTTTATTCTGAGGGTAGATATTGTGTAAAAGGAAAGATGGACTCTGTTAGCACAGCAGGGCACTGAGATATGCTGGAATCTCTCTTCATATTGAAATTTTAATATATGTAGATCCTCTCTATAAGGATGCAATAAACAAGCTGCAAAAGGGTTATGATTTTCCATTTAAAAGTTGTGTCACCCAGAGGACAATAATATATGAGGCATAAAATAGCCTGAGCAGACTGTGTGCAGTCTCAGCAGCAGTGTTAGCTGCAAATTTAAACAAGGAAATAACTTGTTGTGCCACCAAGCTCTACTTGGAAACATGCTCGACAAGTTCCAGGGAGATTCTTCCTCCTGGAGCCTTAGAATGTTTGTTACCRTTCCTGATCTTTGTGCAGGGGACGGATCTTTTCACAGGAAAGTCTGACTGAGGTTGTTGACCCCTTTGTAATGAGAATGCAAGTTAGAAAAAAGGAGTTTTAAAACGCCAATTAACCGTATTTTAATCTTGAAAAATTGCACTGCACTACAGTGTGCCCCACRGAAGTAGTAATAATTGCTTTCTAGTAACTTCCAAGATTGAGGGAAAAGTGATAAAATATCTTCTAGCACCCTAGGTGTGTACAGGGAGATAGCTGCGTGTCTGCCAAAGCGAGCAGGTTGGCTTTGAGGCTGTAGCCAGCGAGCAATTCCCTTTGTTCAGACAGATGAACGTGCTCTTTTGTCTCTTGCTTCCCCAGCCTGTTTGAAGAGGAGATCATGTCGTACGTGCCGCCGCATGCCTTACTCCATCCCAGCTATTGCCAGTCCCCGAGAGGCTCGCCCGTGTCGTCGCCTCAGAACTCTCCAGGTAGGCTGCTTCAGCACCACGTCAGCAGCGGCTCCACGAAACCGTTTCTCAGAGTCGGGGAGGGCCGGTTCCCAGGTCGGGGAATCTGCTGACACGTCGCTGTCGCCATTCCAGAAGTCAGGAGAATGAAAACGGTCGAGGGAGAATCCGACCGTGAGGTCTTGCTTGCTTTGTGAATTGCAACGTGTGGCAGCGTGAGGCTGAGCTCCTGCCCTGCCCGCAGCGATAGCCTGTTTTCCCTTGCAGCTCCTGCCTCCTGCGGCGTGGCTGAGGATGGCCTGAGCCTCCTGCTCAGTGGTCAGTGCGCTAGTCAGTGCTGTCCTTCTCTCGGCACTACTTTTCTTATGAGGAGTCTCTAAATTAGTTAGTTTAATAGTTCCATAACTGAGTTTACATTTTGCTGCGTGCAATTCCTTCCCACCTTTCTGAAGACCCAAGCCCTGTTCCTGCAGCAACAGCAAAGATGTGTTTCTGTTTGAGCAAAGCCTGCCAGTGTGTTTGGCTTTGGCTGTCAAACCTTTGCCCCGGGCTGACAAGTGCAAAGATAAGTGTTTCTTCCAGCATCAGAGTTTGTGATTCTGTTCTGACCTGTAAAACGTGCAAACTGGTTTTTCACAGATGTGAAACCATCGAGTACTCTTGCCAGTGTCCTGATGCCCTCACAATTAACTTGTGAGAGCTACTAACTGTACATTGAAATGCCACGCTGTGGTTGGGGCACAGTGAGTCAYAACAATTGTATGTAGAGTCGGATTGTTGTCCCTTAACCTAAGTCCAAAAAATGCTGTATTGCAGCTGCCTGGCTGCACAAAGCAGCGTGGAGTTGAGTTGTGCAGACCATTGCCCGGGACACTGCACAGCACATCTAGGTGTTAACTAGCCACGGTGCTGATCAAAACTAAATTGTTTCAGACTGGACAAGTTCCGCTTGATCTCTGAAGGCAAAGTACACTCATCTGAGGTTTATAGAGGTCACTGTTGTAGTTTGTTCCAGAAGGTAATGATAGGTATGTAAAATAAAATCCCTGCAGTAAATCAGAAATGGCTTAAGGGGATTTCTACAAATTAGAGACCAAAAGCACAGGTGAGTAAACAGCCTTTGGGATGTAACCAACTCCAGAAGTTCCCAGAAAATAAGGAGATGTTTATTAGAGGTGTTGTGGGTTTTATGGGCCATTTTTCCATCCAAAGATATGAAGACAAAAAGCCATGCACTTTCCTGAAAAGCCAGACTAAAAACATACATTAAGCATGTCCTGAGTGGTGTCTTGACCTCCTAGCAGACTTAGGACTTCTGCAGATTCTATTCAGAGGATCCATCCTCAGACCTTAGTGATCTTGTGGCATCCTGAAAAGCAGCAAGATCTGTTCATGTGTTACATTGGTATTTTGGATACATTTWTGGTCCATATATAATTATTTTCCTTCATTAAAAAGAAAGAAAGAAAGGATGAACATCTGCATGTATGCACCTGATTTTCAGCTGCAAACCTGCCAATCTTTTATGAGTAAAACCAGCTTTGTCTTTCTGAAGGGGCATTTTCTTATGGCATTCACCCTGGCTGGCAGGGCTTCGTCCAACAAAGTACTTTAAAAGTGTTTTTAATCTTCAGCATGTGATCTCCTCGTCTAGCCCACCAAGTGGCAAAGGATGAGCTCTGGTGGCCTCTTTTCCTCAAAGTCATAATCTTTCTTCTAGTGCATAGACAAGGATACAGAGAGCAATCCGTTGGCCTGGGTTTGAGTCCGCAGSCTTGTACTGGTGTACAAATAAAGGCCTGGCACTTTCTGGAGAGAATATATAAACAGGATTTCTGCAGCGGCTCCGTGCGTTCTCATCCGCTAAACCGGCCGTGCYGCACTGCAGGAGGTGGCGGGCTGAGGAGCCCGAGTTCCGATGAGTCACCACCGGTCGTGCTTTCCCTGTTAGCAAAGGTGAACGGTCACGAAGCTGCTCCTTTATACCTATTTTATAAGATAATCTGTTTGCAAATCTGATCTGGTTATCACATCACTTTGTAGCCCTTCCACTAACAGCTTTTGTTCCCAAGGCAGAAATAATCACTGTAATTGCCCAGGAATTTCTTGGCTGATGTATCTGATTTGCAATGAGAGGTTGTCATGTGCTGACAGAGTATTATATTGCAGAGTATTATCCCGGCGATTTCTGAGTCATGAAGTAATGCGTTACCAGAGGGATCTTCTCGGGTAGCTCTTAGCAAAAGCTTCCTCCAGGGCTTGAGATGGAAGGGGGTTTTTTGCTGCATTCTTTGGTGACTACATTTTTGTACCTCCTTTGACCCAAAGCAGAATAAACAGAGTGGGGAGAAAAGACCCATAATTGGAAGGCTGTTTGCAGCTCTCTAGGGTGTCCAGCACAGGGCGTGCGATCAGGCACTAAATGGAGTAAAATGTGATAATCCCAGACCCGCAGAGCAGCTGAGGTTGGCAGGGACCTCTATAGACCACCCAGTGCCACCCCTGCTCCACAGGGACACCCAGRGCACGGGGCACAGGGCGGCATCCAGGCGGGTTGGAAGGTCTCCAGAGCAGGAGCCTCCACAGCCTCTCTGGGCAGCCTGGGCCAGGGCCCCGGCACCCTCACACCAAAGAAGTTCCTCCTCACATGGACATGGAGCTGCCTGGGCTTCAACTTGTGCCCATTACCCCTTGTCCTAGCACTGGCCACCACTGAGAGGAGTTTGGCCCCATCTCCCTTACATCCTCCCCTCTTGTACTTGTACACATTGATCAGGTCCCCTCTCAGCCATCTCTTCCCCAGGCTGAACAGGCCCCGCTCACTCGGTCCCTCCTCCCAAGATAAGCACGGTGGGTCTCTCCACTTGGTGCTTTGCTCTCCCAGAAGGGTTCTGCACGTTCCCCTTGGAGCCGGGAGGATTTCCTGGCCCTTGGACTCCTCCCACACACCCRTAGGGTAGAGCTGAAGCAGGCGGCAGCTCCTGCCTCGTTGGACGGGTCTCCCTGCGACCTGCAGCTGATACCTGGGGCTGCTGCTCGTCTCATTCTTGCTTTGCCCGGGCTCTCTGCAGCTCCTGCAGCAGCCGCTTGCTGCGGCGCGGGCGGGCRGCCCCGCGTGCGCTGGGGTTAGGCGAGCTGCGTTCTGCCCGCCAGCCCTTCCGTGCTTCCTCCCGTCCATAGCCTGGAATGCTGCGGTCCTGGTCCTCAGCCCTGCCCGCGGCAGAGCCTTCGGCATGAGCTCCCGTTCACAGAGGGAGCGCTTTCGCAGCACGAGAACACCAAAGGGGAAGGACTCGGAGCCTCCTGGGCCCCCTTCTTGCCGCTGCAGTGATTTCCCCGTGGAGCCAGCGGCAGTTCTAGTGTTTGTGATACCCAGAACAGACCAGACTGAAACTCCTGGTTGGCATCTACTGAACTTGCACAGAACAAACAAGAGAAGGGCTCCCTGGCATACAAACCTGTTCCTGCTTCTAGGAAACTGGTCCTCCACATCAATTTCCATTCTTGCAGTGTTCTTCTGCCTTGTACTTCCCCAAGAAAAAAAATCCCTAATGGGAACTTGTCACTTTGGTACGACAGTTTTCATTCCTCTACCTTGCTTTGGTTTTTTCCTTTTTTTTTGTTTTCTTTCTTTTCAGCTTTGCAGAGTTTTCGTTCTCCCACAGGGGCACATTGCAGAGCAGAGGRCAGTCTCTGTGTATTTTCATATTGCTTTTCATTGCTTTTTCTCTTAATAATTTTAATGTAATAGCAGAACAGAGGGGAGCATTTGTTTACTGAGCATGAGCTATCTTAAACATGCAGTGCACTTAACAAACATTAAGTGTTTCCGGTTAATCCTCCTGTTACTTTTAATCAAATTTTTTGCATCCATCTGGAATCTGGAGTTACATTGCTTAAAAAAACCCTGTGTGTATATATGTATATGTAAGGGTAATAGCATTTCAAAGCTGGCTTGCAGGTGTGCAGCTTTACTGCTGCGTGAAGGTGGTTTCCAGCGAAGCTCCAGCGCTCCCTGCTCGGAGAGTGTTTCCTGCAGGACGCGGGATGTTGTCGTTCGTGCCGCTGACTCCCGGCCTCTCGCTCCCTGCAGGTACGCAGCGTGCCAATGCCCGGGCTCCGGCTCCCTACAAAAGAGATTTTGAAGCCAAGTTGAGGAACTTCTATAGGAAGCTGGAGACTAAAGGATATGGACAAGGCCCGGGGAAATTGAAGTACGTTGGCGAATCTCGCGAAACCGGGTTTGTCTGTGCAGCAGCCCCTGCTGCCTCGCCCGCCCCCGCACACCTCTGAAACGCAGCATTAACCTGTCCTGAAGGATGCGGCGCGGGCATGCAGCGCGCGGCAGAGCGTGCCAGTCCTGTGCACTGCTCTTCCACAGCACTTCCCAGTATTTCTGTCCAAGCAATATGGCTAATGCAGTGACAAAACGGGCTTTGGGAACGGGCCTGCTTGCAGRGGCTCTTGTTTACAGAACAGGACGCGTTTGAACTCTTCCAGTGCAGGAATCACTAGGAGATAAATAGTTACACTTTGTCTTTTCAGAAAATTACATGTGCTTATTTTTCTTTTTTTGCATCTTTGCTTGTATTAAGGTGGTAGCTCTGTCCAGTAAAGAGGACTTGTAGAATTAAGTTTCAAGGAATGCCTTAACCACTGCTAGTATTTTTAAGCTCAGCTGTCCGAATGCTTCTTTGTATGAGTCATTTTACTGGGGTTTAGTATGGACCTGTGAAGGACAGAAGCAAAAACAAACAGAAGCTACTTGATCTGGATTAAATCAGCAAAAATATCTGTCAGTGCTCTAGTAAGAGTTACCCCGTTGCCTTTGCAGTGTAAACAGATGTTTCCAAATGTGGCTCACGTTCATGAATTGCTGTTTCAAAATTATTTCYGTCTTTAGATTAATCATCAGAAGAGACCACTTGCTGGAAGATGCCTTCAACCAGATCATGGGTTACTCAAGAAAGGACCTGCAGAGAAATAAGCTCTATGTAACATTTGTTGGGGAGGAAGGGTGAGTAGAAGGGGGAAGCAGACATAAGCTCGCGACTCGGCATGTGTTGCAGCTGTGCCGTTTCACCACGTTTTTGTGGCCTGGGGYGGAAAGAGGAAGGATTGTGGTCAGGAAATGCCACATCCATAAGCCTAGAACATGCAGCTGTCCAAGGCAGCCTTGTGAGACACGATGCATCCTGCCCTTGCAGAAGCTGCACGTCTGTTTGTGTGGATTTTCGCAACCGTTGCCGTGTGTGTCAGGACATTGCTGGGAACGCCAAAGCAAAAGCAAACAGAGCTTTGTCGTGCTGTTTGTGCTGCCTTTCTGTCGGCACGGACAAGCTTTTTACGAGACAGCCGGTGCCTTGAGGATGGGCTAGAGGCTCAGCCCTTCGCTCCTCTGCTGCCTGTGGCGCTCGCTGGGTCTCCAAGCCAGGGCAGGCCACTAAGCTGTTGGTGTTTGCAGGCAACCACGGGGATTCCTCCCGTCTCGAGGCGCTCCAGGAACGCTCAGCCTSTGCTCCACGCACTGGCACCGGCTGCGTAGTTTGTGTTAGAAGGCCCTGTGCTTGGATTCTCCTTTGTGGATGAAACTGGTGCTGTCTGCCCCATTCAGCTCTGCTGTTTTGGGTCCCTTCACYCGCTCTTAAAGCCTGTTGCCTTCCTTAGTCATGAGGTTTTTTGTGGACGCACACGCCTGTGTTTGTAAATACCTCYGAAACGCTGTTCTTTGGTGTTGGAGGAACCTGCAGCCCTCGCGGTGCTGTCGCGAGTGTTAGTGCTGGGTGGTGGGYGAGTCCCTAAAATGGCTCCACCGTGATAAAGACATCTCGTACAAGATCGGGTGAGCATGAGATTAACCTGTCTGACAAAACAAAATAAAGCCACAAATGCTCTCCGTTTGTCTAAATTTCCCCCTGAAATCCTTAGTAGTACTAACAACAACTCAGTGAAGGTTTACAATAAAAAGTTGACAGCTGAGCGCCGTGTGTGGACTTGCTGGTGTGAATAAACAGGGAACTGGAATGACGGGGCTGGTGCCGCGCGAGCCTGCGCCGTGTTGACAGAGCAGGGCGGGATGCAGCGTGTACACAAGGTTTATATATAATATAGGTATATCGTGGCAGGCTTCCTTAGGACAGGCACAGGAAGACAGGTCAGCGCCAAGGAGAGCAGCAGGAGAAATACCGAAAGTCAATCGTCCCCTCTCTGCTTCTCCTTTTCCTGTTTCAAAGCAGCTGSTCAGGAATCCACTGGTTTGTTTCTTTTTCTCTTGGTGAAGAGGCACACATCTCAATGGGTAATGAAATGCTCCCAGATCAAAGCATTTTGAGTAGCTTTAGATTTACTAGGGTAAGTTAGACATAGATATTGCCCTTCATATAAATTTGATCATAATTCTCTCAGATGCCCCAGTCTCTAAGGTGTGAATGTTTCCTGATGTGTGAAGAGGCTGGTTGAAATCTTCACCCCTGGCGTGATGATTGCCTCATTCAGGCAAGGGGGGAGATGGAGAAGGGATGGAGATAACGCAGAGGAGCCCTGGAGTTCAGGAAGAGCCTCCTTCGTGGAGGCCATCCTGAAGCTGCTTTCACAGGCCCGCATGGACAGGAGCTGCTAGGGACACCTGGTACATGCCACGAATGTTCAAGGGAAACGTGCAATCTGCAAGTGAGCCCTGGGAGCCAGGCTCAGCTTTGGTTCGAGCAGCCTCTCCAGTSATCACAGCAGGCCAGGAGGGCGTAAAAATGGCTGAAATAATTTTGAGGCTCTAAGTTACCCTGACAGATGTAGTTCAAGAGTATCGCCAGTACTTTAAATCCTAGATGTATATTCCATAAAGAAACCAGTGGGTGCCGTGTGCCGAGGGCCTGCGGAGCTGGCTGGGCCTCGAGGACACGGTCTCTGTGCTGCGATGCACGCTTCGTTGCGGTTCTCGTGCTCACTACGCTGCAGGAATGGTTTCTTGGCCGCTGGTGGTACCAAATCAAGATCYAGCAGTTGTCCGTGATACCAGACTGGAACTTGACCGTGCAGTTGGAGGGGGGCTCTGCCCTTCTTGCCGGGGTGGGAATCTGCTTCCCGAGGCTGAGCAGGTGCCGAGCGCGTCCGCGTGCCCGCAGGGAAGCACCTCTCCTTCCGCAGGAGAGGGGCTCCGTGCTCGGCTTGCGAAGGGTCCCCGACCCGGACGGCTTCGTCCTCACGAGCCGTTCCCACATGGGGCTCGGAAGCCTTTCCAGGCTTGTTAAGGCTCATAAGCTTTGCAGGAGACCCGGAAAACACGAGGAGTCCTGCGTGGAAGCCGGCTCCTTGGCCTGGGGACGCGTGCTGGCTTTGAAGCAAGACCTTGCGAGTCAAGTGGGAGTTCCTCAGGCTACAGAAGATCTGTTGTGATTGTCGTGATTTCCGCACAGGAGGACCCCTCRTTTTCTGGTTTCCACCTCTGCCAAAGCGTTAACTTCAAAGTTAATTGGTCTCGCTGGTGACCCGCCGCACAGGGTCAGAATSCAGTGCTTGGTCAGCAGCCACTTTGTCTGTGATTCAGGAATAAGGGTTTATTTAGATTCCTTGTCCGTTAGGACTGGAATCTTGAAATAGCAAAACCCRGAGGAAATGCCTTCTCCAGAAGGTATTTGATTGCACCAGATAGACCAAGGAAGGTTAAACACTGAAGTAATTTCAGATGATGCTGTTAGGGAAAGCAGAATTACTACCCCAGCTGCAAGGACGGGCTGTGGGTGGTGTTCATCCTTAATCTGTCAGGCGCAGATAGGTCTAGCACTGGCTCTTCTCGATTTTCTTTGCCTTGCCAGAATTATTTGGTAGATTCCCATGGCAAAGGGACCGTTATAGACGGAGCCAAGGTCTTTGAGGAAGGCCCTCTGGGTAGCATTCCCTTCCAGTYTTCCAAGCCACTCCATTTCCAAAGGGCTCCACGAGGATTTTGCATCCCTTGGCATCAAGCAGTCTGCAGGATCAAGGGTCTGGTTAAAATACTAAGAAAATGTAATGTAAAATRTAACGTAAGCAATGTAGATTGCCCAGTATGTTTTATTGTATGCAGGAGTCACTTGATGGTAATGTCACATTTCTCTTTAAAGGCTGGACTACAGTGGACCTTCCCGGGAGTTCTTCTTCCTGGTGTCTAGGGAGCTCTTCAACCCATACTACGGCTTGTTCGAGTATTCAGCCAACGACACCTACACAGTACAAATAAGTCCTATGTCTGCTTTTGTAGACAATCACCATGAGTGGTAAGAATTAGTTTGTTTGTTTTTCGGATGTCTTTTCTGGTGTTCCTGCTTGTGGAGAACAGCTCATGTTTKCTCAGAAATGTAACACATAATTTGATGTTTCTAACCAGCAGCAAAATCATTTCATTTCTTTAGACTTTCTTCGTTGTGTTTTCTCTTGTGGTCGTGATGGATGATCTTGCTTCTCGCAAGGTCAGCAGAACTGTGATTTGGAACATGTGTCCTGGGATTATCTCCCAGCACAATTCTCTGCCTTTCTCCTGCGTTAGCAGACAGTCATTTCTGAGAACAGAGTTAACCCCTTGTGCAAATTTAAGGAAGAAAATGTGGATGGAATATTGGCTCCTTGTCCCCCTTCATCTCCTAGGTTGACTCTAAGGAGGCGTTAATCTGTATCGTTTGTTCAGGACTTGCTAAAGGGGGGGAGAGGTCTCTGCAAGGGTAAAAGCCCCCATGCCCTGGGTGGAAATCCGGGCAGCTGTCTGAATTGTGGGTGGAAGGAAAAGACTGCTGGTGACGTAGCTCTTCACCAAGGATGTGCACACGCACCGGCTTTTAGAATAGCTGGCAAGGACTCACAGCGAAAACGGAAGAAAAAGGTTAATTTGAAATGCTTTCAAAGTGTCTTTATGTAATACCATTTTCATAGTTATCACCCAGTTGAAATCGTTCTCAGAGCCGTCTCATCTCAAACCTGTCTCTCCAACCTCCCTGTCCTTCCAGCAAAATGAAGATAAGGGAGAGAAGGAGAAGGAGGTCGTTTAGATCATACAGACCTAGGAGWGAGATATGTAAGAAAGCCACTGTTCATGAAAGGATATATGGAAATCCGTAATAGCCAGAGGAGAGAGCAGGTGCCCCAAGCAGAGGAGCAGAGCAACATGGGTCAGGCGGCAGGAGATCTTTGTCCTCTCAGGGGTGTGATAAGGAGTTAGTCCAACGTGCAGGGCATAGGCAGACACTGGCCATCGCCTTGGACACTCTGCTTTGGGAAAGAGCCCTGTCTGGTAGCGGTAGAAGGGGTTAACAGGGACTCGACACTTCTGTGCAGTAGCRGCTCGGAGAACTGCGGGGATTTCCGTGCCCTGCACATTTGCTTTTTTTCTGTGCCTTAGTAGAAATGTAAAAGAAACACGGAAAGAAACAAAGTACCGCAATTAGACACTGCTCTCTGATTTGAAAATGCTGTTTGGAAATGTAAGTTTTGATGACAAAGCAGCACACAAACCACAAAGCATCAGCGCAGTGACTGTGACTCCTTCTCTTCTAGGTTCAGATTYAGTGGTCGAATCCTTGGTCTTGCTCTGATACATCAGTATTTACTCGATGCCTTCTTTACGCGGCCCTTTTACAAAGCTCTCCTCCGAATGTGAGTACAAGTGCTCGGTCTCCTTCTGCCCCGCCCACCRTTTCCATAGGGATAGATTCTAAAGKTGTTCTCCTCAAAAAGAGACGAGTAATTCTATCATTTCATTTTAATCCAAGACTTCCTTACAAGTTTATTTCTCCATTTTATGTCTCTGCTATTAGCCAGGTACCTAGTGACACAATACATGTAGTTTCTGAGCAGTATCAGAACTTGTTTTAGCCGTGGTATCATCTTTCTTCTCTGAAATGTGCTTTCTGCAGTTGTACCATGCTGTGGTTTTATTCCGGTTATTAATAGAGTTCTTATTCATATGTCTCCCAGTGACTCATAGGCTAGGATAGGATATGAATCACTTAACAGAGACCGCAAGACCCGCTCAGAGGTACACTGATTTTGCCAGGCTCCATCTTGAGACRCTTTACTTTGGGATGCTTTAGCCCGGGTCCTTGAGAACTGCCCTCACAGCGAGCCTGGCCCTGCAACGCAGTGACCTGAGCGTGCTTCCCTTGGTGTCACTGAACCGTTTCCCATAACCACACACCCCACGGAGCTAGCAAGAGCAGCAGCAGCTGCCCCTGCAGTATTTAATGCTGCTGACAACTCACGTGTTTAAAGCTTGTAAGAGGCGGCTCATGGGACGGATTCGTAAATGGACRGGTTAAAGGAAATATCACACAAGGCTGATAATAGGTGTCTGCATGGTAAGCAGGCTATCTGTCTGAAGTGACTTTGCACAACAAAGAGACGAGAGAGCTGGCAGTGCAGGAACACACGCAGTAAACACTCYAGTTGCTTGCTACTAAAACTTACCATTCCGTTTCTAATTTGAAATTCTTCTTAAATATTATATATTTTCATAATTTCTGCTCAAATGAAGAACTTCTGTACATAGAGTATGGGACAGATTCAGAATAAGAAGCAGCATAAGCTTCAGAAAGCCATGTATCTTTCACATGAGCACATTTGGAGTCTAGCACAGTGGCAAAACAACAGCTGGAGTTACGCAAGAACGGCTATTTTTGGTAGGCAGACCCGCAGAGGTTTGGAATGGTGTCTTTGTTCTCCTGATCCTCGCCTTGGCTGTCTTCATTCGCAGCCTGTTTTGCAGGCCAGGGGCTGGCAAGGCTCTGTGGCTGAGCGCACGCTGYTGCTGTCGCTCACAGCTCTGTGTTCATCTCGCCCCTTAGACTCTGTGACCTGAGCGACCTGGAGTACCTTGATGAGGAGTTCCACCAGAGTCTGCAGTGGATGAAGGACAATGACATACACGATATCCTGGACCTGACGTTTACTGTGAAYGAAGAAGTTTTTGGCCAGGTGTGCGGGATTCCTGCTCTCATTTCCATTCCTCTTCATAATCTGCTACTAGATAACCCCTTGTTTTGGCAGAAAATGACTGTCCTTCCCTAATGATTTTTAACTTGTTTTTAAAAAATTGCCCTAGATCAAAACAGTGTCGAAATCTTGGGAGGGATTATTATCTGTAACCGGTCAAACGTGTCTTTCTGGTTAAGAAGATTCTCTGCAGAGTATTCAAAATATGAAAATTTTGGATTGCTTTGCTGTTGGTAGTTCACCTAAATTTAATTACAGTGGAGTTAGCATTCAGACATACTGTTACAACAGCTAGATTAACACCTACGTTGTTCTTCACATTTTGTGCTAAATATGACATTGTGGGGAAAAAAATGTTCTCTAATTCCATACGTTCCAATTTGTCTCAAGTTGACCTGGGTTAGTACTATTAAGGAACTACTTTTTAACTATTTTTAAACTATTTTTAACTATTATAATATCCTTTTTGTAATGTTTTGTTGCCATCCTCTTCTAAGATCACAGAACGGGAGCTAAAGCCAGGAGGTGCCAACATCCCAGTCACTGAGAAGAACAAGAAGGAATATATAGAAAGAATGGTGAAATGGAGGATTGAGAGAGGGGTTGTACAGCAGACAGAAAGTCTAGTTCGTGGTTTCTATGAGGTAAAAAACAAAACAACAAACAGAAGCTTAAATTGAGTATGGTTGTGTGCCTCTTCAGAATATCTTTCTCCTCATATTCATTTCCCAAATATACTGTCCCCAAAAGCAGGTAAATATGCAGGCAGAGGTGCCCCAGTACATACCTGCATGTTTGGAAATACCACTGTTCATCACTAGCTTAAATACAGTGGTTACATCTATAAAAGCCTGGAAAATGGGATTGATGGTGACCTGTACAACCCACAGAAGTGAACCCAGTGTTTCTTCTTGGGCCTCCGTGCTCTCCTGAGCACGTAGCACATGCCACACTGAGCCTAGCCCRCAGGATGCATTTCATGGTACTTCTCTTGCATGTTTTGCTTTGGATAATTAAATGGAACATACTGATCTCAATCTGGCCTAGAACAGTTGAGTATTATTTGCTAATTTTCTCTTCCAAAAGTGAACGAAACCGAGTGAAACCTCTAACAAAACTTAACGGACATATACCTGAATGCAGGCTGGGAAAATTGTCCATTTATTTGCCTTTAAAAAACAAAAGAAAAAATCTTCTTGTTCATGAGACAAGCCAGTACGTTACCTGAAAATGTGTTCATAACAGACAAGCCTGTTTACAGGAGCACAAAAATCAGTAAATGAAGAAATATTAATGCACCTTTTTTTTTCATTTTACAGGTGGTTGATGCCAGGCTCGTGTCTGTATTTGATGCAAGAGAACTGGAACTGGTCATAGCTGGAACAGCAGAAATAGACCTGAGTGACTGGAGAAACAACACAGAGTATAGAGGAGGTAACGTTGTTTTTCAGTTGTTCACTCATAGTGTAGGGGAGTCTGAAATTACCCAAATTCCAGGACACTGGAACAGTGGGAACTGGGAACTCTTTTGAGAGAGCTGTTTTGCAGCATCACTTGCAGCTTTAAATATTTCAGTGATCTGATTTACACACACACACACATATACACACACACACACATATATTACTTACACACACCAATATATATTCCAAGAATTGGTGCTCCTGTTCAGGATAGATTAATGAAAGAAATGCTTGCCAAAGAAATTTCTCCTCTTTTTGCCACATTTCCTGCATTATTTGATTTTGTTTTCTTTCCTTCTCAGTAAGAGTTTTCTTTCACTTCTTGTCTTTTGCTGCAACTGGATAAGAAATACGGCATTAATACTGTGACCAGACCTGAGCTAGGAGAACGTATTAGTGCTCTCTCAAACGTTTCTGTTGCCCTTAGAGGTATAAAAGCCTATTATTGTGTTGTTTGAACAGGTTATCATGACAGTCACATTGTAATTCGGTGGTTCTGGGCTGCTGTGGAAAGATTCAACAATGAACAACGACTAAGACTTTTACAGGTAAGAAATCAGCTGATCTGGGTAGCAATATTCCATGTCATTTAAGTTAAATACTAAACTAGGTTCTGTCTGGGTTGATAACACCGCAAAATGATGTCGATATTAGCTAACAGGAAGAGCTTGATAACCTTTGGAGGATTACTGTAAGGATTTTAAGTGACTAAAACTCACAGCGTATTTTTTATTACTTTATATATTTGTATATATTTGTATGCATATACAAATATAATATATATGTATATATTTATATGTATATATTATATATTTTTATATATGTGTATATATTTATGCATAAATATATTTTAAATATATTTATATTTATTATATTTATTAAATTTATTTATTTGTATTACTTCATAACTTTAAATATATGCTTAAGAAAGAAGTATTTGATTGATTAAAAATATATTAAGACTTAATAATGAGCCAGAAAAGGGAAACCGTTATTGTTTCTGCTTCTGAGTAGAGTTTGGGCCCATTTTCCCTTACCCTGCAATTAAAGCAGCTTTTGTTGGCTTTGGCTCTCAAACCGCCCTGTTTGCGMGTGCCGTTGCATGAGGAGCGGTGCCGCGGCGGGCGCCCGGCTATAGATGCGTTCTCTCGTGAGGCTTTCTTTGTGTTGGCAGTTTGTGACAGGCACGTCCAGCATCCCCTACGAAGGGTTTGCCTCCCTGCGGGGCAGCAACGGTCCCAGGCGGTTCTGCGTGGAGAAGTGGGGCAAGATCACTGCTCTGCCAAGGTAGGCCTGGCCGCGCGGGCGCCGTCCGTGCCGTGAGGGCGGGGATACCACAGAGTATCAGCTCCTGGGATGGGCACTTGGGAAAGCATAAAAACGCTGTTACAGAACRTGATACCTTACAAGGTGATTTATCTCCCTGTTGTTGCAGTGTCTGGTAGATCCGTGTCTTTTTGAATTCAGTTTTCCCTCTCATAGGGATGGACAGGCAGTGTAGCTRTGGTTGACATCTCTATTTTAATGGTGTTATGTAAGTTAGAATAAAATTTCCTGTGCTCTGCTTCAGGCAGGTAAGTCTACTTTGTAGTTTGATTCTGATTGACGTATGGGCTTGACTCCATTTTAAAAGAAGCAACTTTTATCTTTAACTATTTACACCACCAACATTTTAGTTCTAGTTTATTTKAAGTGTGAGTAACAAAAGAAATCATGGAATTCTTTCCCTTTAATGCTGAACTTTCTGCTTGCAGTAGCAGGTTCAGCTCACAATACAGAAAAGGTCAGTCAATGCCTGGAAATGATGCTCAGAACTTCCCTGGGAAGGTTGTGCAGAGCCCTGGCTATACAATAGAATAGCTCCCTGTGGGGCACAGTGGGGAAAGGTGCTGMGGGTCTGTACAGCCGTGGGTGCTCCGCGGGTGCTGGGAAGTGCCAGCTCTTCACCTCTACGCTTAGGAGGACGTGTCGCGCCTTTGGAGTTTAATTTATGATTCCCTTGTTTAGAAAACATTAGTTTCATTCCTGTAGGTTTTGTTTTGGTTTTGACATATTTTTATGAACACGAGAGTTAAAGGAAACAAGTGGTACTTTTTTTTTTAATAAACAASTGTCTACAACAACCCCGTGGGGTGGCAGCAAGCCGGCACTTCTCGGCATCCGAACACGGAGCCCTGGTCCCGAGGACATACCCGAGCTGCCCTGTTGACGCGCAAGGGAAGCAGCAGTGGCACCTGTCCTCTCTAGCTCCCGTGTGCCACCTGGGAGGCTTCTGGGCCAGCTCTGCATCCAACGAGGGCTGGATTCACTGAAATCTGCTACTGTTTGGTGCAGGGGATACATGTCCTGTCTCTGAGATGCTGAAGGCAGCTCAAAATACTACTTTCACAGTAGTACCTCAGTAGCATGTAAAGGGCACCAAAAAGATCTCCTTGGAGTTTAGTTTAGCTGCTGCTTGGTTCCACTTTTACTCCTCTCTTTCCTCATTGCTTTCTGCATTACACTAAATCAACAGTCAAACTGTGATTCATGAAGCTTACTGACATGTTGAGAAGTTGGTTGTGTTCCAGGTAGCCTTCATAGCTGTATATTCCAGAGGGACAGGTTTGAACACACGTGGTCATTCCCATGCAGTTAATATTTTTGTCACAGGGCTGTGCTTTGACCCATTTCGCTGCTGTGGTGCTGCTCAGAATATAAAGCATTGGAGGTCAGCTGGAATTCTAGACTTGAGGACCCAGTGTTTTTGTGTGTGTTGTCATATGACGTGAGGCCAGAGGGATGAGTAGGCAGCGTCCACGGGATTTGGAATGTTGTCAGGGAAAACACTTCTCCAAGGAAAATCTTTCTTGCTGAAGATTGATACCGCTGCCGGCTAGGGTGAGAAAAGCACGTGCTGCTTCTGTAGACCAGAATCCTGCCTTCTTGTCTTTTTGCTTTTTAATGATTTGGTTTTCCAAAGGAGGTGACTGCATTTTCAAATGTACCTTGCAAATTTGGACAAAACTCAATTCCCATTTCCATAATAAAAGTAAGCAAGGTACCTGATTAGTATGAAACCAGTTTGTAATGAATCCCTCGCTAGTTACATACTGTGTCTTTTAAAGACTGTGGCTTCACAGCCCGCGCAGCACGACCCGGGGTTCTGATGAGGGGCGCTCGGTCCCGCGCAGCAGGACCACGTGCTTAGGCTCTTTGCTGAGACTCCTCCGCCGTGTGCACCCGCTCCGGGCATCGCTGAGGCCTTCCAGCCACCTTGGCAGCTCTGCTCCCGTTGCCCATTTGCTTGGGGTTTTCCCCAGGAGTCGGACTTGCTGTTAGGGAACCGGCTGAGCCTTTCYGCTGCCGTGATGCGTTCATATTTAATACGGGTCGTGCTGTGAAGGGCAGGTCTCTGCCGGAAAACTTCATCTGCTGAAATGTATTGAACTGACTGTGAACGGTTTTGTGGCAAAAGAAGAGTGCTTTTAAGCAGAGACCTCCCAAGATATGGGAAGATTTCCCTCCTCTAAGGTGAGACTTCAGTAAAGAGCTCCAGGGGGGCAAACACCCCTTGCCAGCRTTTCTCCTGAAGAACGTGCCAGATCAGCACTTGTGTTGTCTGTTTCCCTAGGGCAGGCTGGTCCACGACAGTGCTTTARGAAACAGTGCTGTCCCCTCATTCTTCTGAGAGCAGAGACATTTATAATCCCCCTTCTTGTTTGCTGCGAGAGGTTGCAGGAGTCAGTGCAGAGTATATCCAAAGACTTGGGGGGTGGGCAGGCTTTGGAAACTGACAAATAAAATGCATTTATCCTCTTAAGAGCACGTGAAGCTACGYTACAGGTACGTGCGTATTCTCATGCAGGTACGGAAGGGTTTGCTCTAAAGGTCATTGGCTCATTGGCCACATCTGTAAAAGCATAAATCAGTAACTAGGCTGAATTGCTGCTCCAAAGGCACTTCCCAGGAGCAGGGTTCAGACGCGAGCTGAGGAAGTCTGCAGTAAGGAGCGTCGCCTTTGTCTGTCCCATATCCATCTAGAACTCCCTTATGCTCATTCCAAGTGAGTTATTTTTTAATAACTCACCAAATCCAGTAACTATGATGGCCTATTTATGGTGAATCAGGTATCATCAGTGCAGAGAAAAATGTTACTTCTCAAAAGCGGCATTTAAAACCAAGCTGTCAGAACCTCCTCCTCAAACTGTACCACGGTTGGKTTTTTTTTCTTTTCTCATGCACATTTAATGGATAAAATGTACATTGCCCCTTTTGCCCTATTACTGTGGTCCTAGAGACCATGGCAAATACTTCTCACTGAATTATTTTAATGGGAAAAGCCAGATTACACCCTGCTGCTTTCTCGCCAGGACAGTCTTGCTTGGTGGCCCATTTTCTGAAGGACCATCTGGCTGTCTCTGCACCAGCAGGTACCAGTGCGTATGTTTTCTTGGGAACTCTTTTGACCGATGTGCTTATTGGCCTCTTCTTTCTTCCCTTCCCCTGCCCAAGGGCTCACACGTGTTTCAACCGTCTGGACCTTCCCCCGTACCCGTCCTTCTCCATGTTGTACGAGAAGCTGTTGACAGCAGTGGAAGAGACGAGTACTTTTGGACTCGAGTGATGCGCGAGCCGCGGTGCCCAGCTCGCTGGACCCTGCGCGKGGGGCTTCTCGAAGGCTGCAGGAACGTTTGCACCGGATTTCCTTCAGGAAGGTTGTTTCTCCGTACGATGGAAGGCTGAGCCGCTGGGAGCGAGCGCGCGGGGGAGCCGTGGCCGCGGCCGATCCTCTGCGGTGAGCGTGGCAGGGCCAGGAGAGCCAAGTCTCGCAGCCCGCGGGCGTTCAGGACCACCGAGTCGTTACGTTTGCATGCGGGAAACGCGCTCCTCTGCTGTGACCCACGTGGCTGCAGCAAAACCCGCCCGTGCCGGCGAGCTGGGGGCCGCCGAACGTAAAATTCACGTCAAGATGCGAAATCATTCACCCCCTCGCTGCAWAAGGGAAAAATCCTACACCGTAGACTTCTTTTTTCAAAGATTCGTAAGGGTACATTATTTTATGCCATATGCTATAATAGAATATGCAGTACTTGTTATACCTAAGACTACGAGTGCCTGCATGGTGTGCACCATAGGTCTCAGCTTCCTGGCGCCACGGTGAATTGGAAGGAAAATCTGCAGCCAAGGACGTCGCAGCGGTGGCTTCCGTTAAGGAGGTGTGTGGAATGGTATGTSCAAGTGGAGTGTCTGGCAAAAAACAGCAAAAGAAAAACAGAGCTGTCRTAAAGTGGACTTAATAAGACTGATTTTATGCTTTATACTGCATGGAAACTATTTTAAGAAGAAACTAGCAATTTATCACAGCATATCAGGAAAAAAATCCTTACACAGTGACTTCTGTTTATTTTTRTAGGTTCATTATGTTATGTTTCTTAGAGTGTAAACAGAAACCAAGCAAACTAAAAATGCTCTTTCTGTTTTTGTCACGTTCCATGCTTAACCAGGCGTTGTGCTAGTGTTTATCCTTTAAGCACTCTCAAGGGAAAAAAATGCCTTTTATTTTTATAAGGGTAAAAAACCTCCCAAAATATTTTGCACTGAATGTACCAAAGTTGAAGGGACATTATGATCTGACAGCAAACTGCATCACTATTGAGTATCTATCAAATGTGTAGGATCCAGGCTTTCTTCACGGTGCCATGTCTATAGATATCAGGACTGAGCACATAAGTAATAATTTTATAATACTTACTGTATGTGATATTGTAATATGCATTTATTTTAAATGCATCTGGGTCATTTTTCATGCATTGGATAACTTAATGCAATGGAGTTTAATACTGATATTTCATACGTTGCCCGCAACTTTTTATTTGTACAGCACCATAGAACACTATCCATGAGCAGCCTCCTGCAAGGCGAAGCACTGAGCATGATGCCACCGATGGCAGCGAACACCTACAAGATGTAAACTCTTCRTAGTCTTTCTAAGCTTGCGTTTTCTCTGACGATAAGTAGTTTTCCTATCCGATGTTTGACCGTGTTCTTTCCCTATGGGCTGTCAGCGCTGCATGGGCACCCGTTGGTTCTGCCCGGTTCCACCGCACGGTCGGGCAGCGGGTGCATGCACGGTGGTGGCAGCCAACACCGAGCAATCCCGTTGCGTGTCCCCCTCTGCCACCTCCACTTGCCCGTCCTCGCTGCGGCTGTGCGGGTCTCGTGCACACCTGAGCAGCAGGCAAGTTCCCCTTGGCCATGGCCCGCCAGCAGGGCCCTTTCTGACGGTCATGTCATGGAGTAGCTGGAACTTTGGCTCTCGGAGCAGAATGCAGCTTGGCCTGGCTGAGGGGCAGCTTTTACAGTGCTGGGTTATCCGTGCTCTGAACCGGTGATGTCCCAGGTGGAAATTGTACCTGTGAGCTCTGAGCCAGAAACTCTTTGGAATGAAGTTTAAACACTTGGCACAAAAGAAGTTTATATGAGTCTGCCTTTTAAGTTATGCTTTTGTACAAATCAAAAATAATAAATGCATCTGTCAGTTTTTATTTATATCTACCACACACATTCGTTCTGTATTTATGCATATCCAAATAATTGAAATTCAGTTGTCGCAATCTAGGATTTTGTWAAGTTTTGACAAGATCATCAACACATCAGGAAAGAGGGAAAAAAAAAAGCCTCAAATTCATGTAGAATTTGAGAARGACCAAGAAGAGGCTGCTGCCGACACTGTGTGCGAGATGCTGGAAAAAGGCTTTGTGAACAGGCTGAGGGGCTGAGGAGGAGGTGGCTGCTGTCCCCGGCTGGTGTCCCGAGCTGCCCTGAGCGGTGAGGAGGAGCCGAGAGGAGACGGAGCCCCCGCGTTCCCCGTCCCCGTGCGCCGCTGACACGCATGGGGGTGCTCAGTAGCCTGGGCAGGGAGTTCCTTTCCCATTAAGCCCRTTATTCCCTTCCAGCAACTGGAACRTCCTTGTAGGACGTTACACTAGCAACTGTGTTTGTCTTGCTGCTGGTTTTACCTGGAAGGGCAGCGTTTTCCTGCTGATGCCAATGGGGATCCAGCATTAAGTATTGTCTCCTGCCGTAAGATTAGAGGTGCTTGCCTTAATGTGAACCACGTGGTATTAACAGTCGGCCACYGCTGTTACTTCCCTTTACTGTCCACTGCTCCTCTCCTTCAGAAGGTGAGCAGAGTCTACTCCAAGCAAAGTACTTTGGAATAATGTCTCAAACCTTATTTCTTCAGCCGTTTGTGTTTTGCCTCTGCTKTGCAGGACTCAGTGGCACTGCAGGAATATTAAGGGTTGTCTGGCTGGGATGTTGCAAGCACAAAACCTTTGCAGTGTTGTTAGTGCAACCACAGTGGCTGCGCTAGAACCTCTCTAAGCTTTTTGCCTAGATATTTTAACAAAAGGAAGAGTTTGGCGGGTTAAATTTGAAATTGCTAGTCTGCTGGAAAGATAAATAGAAGTTATGATAAATTTAACATGCCAAGCTTGAGTCCTTCATCCTTTAAAAAAAAAAAAATAGTGGAAATGACATATCGGTTTTCAGGACATAGCTATGTTATTCTTAGTCCATTCAGAAACTTATCAGTTGGCTGTCCCACTGATTTGCCAGTTTAGTGCTAATCTCAACCTAATCCGCTTTAAATGTGGAGACCTGCAGCATTCCATGAGAGCCTGGTGTCCCTTCTCCGGGGCTGCCTCCCCAGAGGTGTCCTCTGCACTTTCATTGCACATAATCCCACGATGGCCCCACGCGAGGCCCTGGCCACCTGCACTAGCCGTAGCTGCAGCATCTGCATGAGGTTGGGCTTCTCCTGGGGAGGAAACTGCCCTCCCTCGCAGCACGAGTAGCTCCCACCAGCACAAAGGCAYGCTAAGAGCTGCTCTGAAATCTACATCTTGTGCGGGAGTTAAGGACAGTCCAATAGTTGTAAAAGTTACCTAGAAAACAAACTTGGTATCCAGTGACTGGCTGTCCTTTGGCTTTGGTTTTGCAAAGGTGGCAGAGGTAGGGGACCCTTCTCGCCAAGTTTCCTCTCGCCATAACTTACCCCGCTCGCTGCCCTCGCCGYGGGGATGGTCGGTGCAGGCAGAGCAGCCACCGAGGCGAGCGGGGCCTCTCCCCAACAGCAGTGAGGATGGCAGTGCCGATAGCGGCGCAGGTGGCTCCGGGTATCATCTCCCGCCATATCCCTTCAGCTCTCCCTTTAAATCGAGAAAATGGTGACTTTTATAGTTGGAAAATACCGACCCCGTTAGCTTGTCTAATAGTATGAGTCCAGGCAGCATAAAACCAGAGATTTTGCTCRGATGTCCTATTCGCTTGCCATGCTGGTGGCAGTGAGACTTTGGAGCTGAGCAGTTATAAATATACCCCTGCCTGAACAAACCAATYTGCAAAGCCTCCTAATTTAGGCTAGAGTAGGGGTGTAATCCTAGGCACCGCAATGATAAGATACCCTGGTTCCTCAGGGAAGGCYGAGTGCACGAACCACAGTCCATGAGGAGTGCCCGGGTGAAGGCAGCACGGACAGTGGGCACGGAAATAGGATTAGSCCTTGCAAATAGCGGGGGGACCTCAAGTAGTGCTGAGCCCTGCTRCTCAGCAGGGGACACGTTCCGCTTGGGTATTAAGGCAGCAGATTTTTACGTTTACGCAGTCTAAAATAGAAGASCAGAAGAATAATTGCTCTGATAATTGTTTTTATCCTTTCGGTTTTGTTCTCTTTAATTGGACTACTCAAGAAAATGAACACCTCTAGATAAGATAAGGGTGGTGCCTGGAAGTCTTGTTTATTTTTGTTTTTACCGTTACTGTGTTTATTACTAGCTGTCCTGGCAAGCTAATCAGTACCTGWTTGATAAAAAGTTAAATCATCACTACTAATGGTAGCTTTCCTTGTAAGTGTAATGGGCCAATTACCTAAGCTTTAGGCACATGAAAATGCATGTGCTTCTTTCAGCTGGTTGGGTTGTGTTATGGCTGTATAAAACGTGTGATTTTCACAAAGAGCGTTTTCTTTTCCGGGGCATTCTGGAATTGGTGTGGAGTTTAGGAAGTGAATTTTAAGTGGTAATGCAATGACTAAGTTGGCTTTGGCCAACTCTCACCCTCCAGAGGGATCATAATTTAGAGGAAAAAAAAAAATAAGAAGGTAGGAAGAATTTCACGATCTGTTTTTTCACCTTAGAGAAACCCAAGAAAGTTGGATGAAGTTGCATATAAGAGTCAAAAGAAGAAYTCTTTGCAAGTTTTCATTTTCAGCGTGGTAGCTGAGGTGGCAGGAGTTTCCTATGAACTTGAATGACAAACTAGGAGATAGTACACTGTCCAGTACACTGGACCCTAGTGCTTCAAGAGCCCGTCCAGGCAGCAGGGCGGTATCCTGCAAGGAGTCTGCGTCACTCCAGAGACTGCTGCTTGTTATCAGCGCTGCAGGGAGGAAGAACTTTACTGGTATTAAGTACATAAACCATCTGGGAGGATGATTTCTCCTTGGATGGCATAACTGTGWGGGCACCCATGAATCCGCATGGGCAAGGCGGCCTTTTGTATAAGCAGCAGAGCATTAATACTCTTAAGAGACAGTATAGTACAGAAAGGGAATAGTTTGGGGAAAACGGGGCACCGAGCTGAAYGCTCGGTAAGGCGGGTGGGTGCCCCCGCTAGTCCGCCCTTGCGAGGCCACGGCTTGGGCTGTCCGTGTGTTTGGAAGCGCAGGGAGTTTCACGAGTTTTTGTAGTGGGGATGCAGGCATCCAGCAGCTAACAAACACGTGTATGGGTGCATCTCCCTCATTTTTGACAATTACTTGATCTAATTTTATACCAAGTTTTTTGTTCTTAAAGAATTTCAGGCACTGAGAATCTATAGTGCTTATTTATTTCTAAGCTTTAAGTAGAACACGTGGTGTATTTTTTAATCCTTTCCATAGTTTTCAGTTTAGTGCCCACAAGACTGTATATCAAATACAATACCAAGTTTTTTCTATCTTTCTACAAGACAATTTAAGTTTCATYGGGATTTGGTATATGTCTCACAAAACACTAAATGGGGAAAATGTGTTTCAGGCATTAAGATGATGTGTGTCCTTTTCTCCATTTACATTGAWTCACATTTCAATTTATTTTGAGGCCGGGAGAGCAGGTGTGAAATGTGCTGTGTGTCTGACAGGGGCATTTCATTGTGCCTGGCTTCAAGCACTGTAATATAGGTTTGACTGCTCACAGATTTGCATAATTATTTACTTAGTTGAATATTGGACTGTTGTGTTGTATTCAGAAACATTTGGGGGAAAGATTTTTCTGTGTATAATTTTATTTTCATACTGATATCTATTTTGTTTAAGACCATGTTTCATCATGAAATCACTTAATTCAAAATAAATCTTCTTATAAAAGCACCTTTGCAAGTGTACTCTTTTATTGTGCCTCAGAATGTATTGTTAACATTGGTTTTTAAATGAGCAGCCCTTTTCTGTACATCATTCTACATCATATGCAGCAGCTTAAAACATTTGGAGAATCCGGATGATGCCACCCATCACACCACCTTTTCTCAATGGCTTCTCGTGCCTGCAGGGTTTGGCATGGTGCACGACATCATTTTGGAAGCAGAGAAAATACAGATTCTGCAATGGTACACATCCTAATTTGAACCAGAAATACACCATAAATTAAAGGAGCAAGGCACGGGATGTTACAAGTGCCATGCTGGAGGAGCCAGCCGAGCTTSTGTCTTTCCCTGTAGCATCAGCTCTGTTTGTTAAACCCCTGCAACCAGAGCTGGCTTTTGACACAGAGGCTGATGAGCAGYGTGTGAGCAGCCTCCCCCACCAAGTAATTCCTCCTCCTTTTGTGATAGATGAGGCTACTTCTAGTAAGAGGTGCTGGCCTCTACGTAGTGTTAGGTGCTAAGCAGTGACTGGGTGAAATAGTCTGTATCGGCCACTCCCAGGCAGTGGGGAGAGCTGCCTGCCTTTTCTTACTCATTTCCTGTGTGTAACTGTGGTGGGATGCCTGTAATGAAAATGGCACTTGCAAAAGCTGGCTTTTAAAAACATCTGTATTGAATAAAACGCTATTACCTGGGTGAGGGGTGGGCACATGCCACGCCTAGGTCATTTTCAGAACTACTGCAGATATGGCAGGACATAGGCTAACACACAGGTTAGGAGGTGTTGGAAATGTTGGAAACATTAAGTATTTATTAAATGTCTCTGTTATTTGTACCATTTACAGTATTTTGGGTTTTAATTTGGCACTGGGGTTGTTGGGCCTCTTCAGCCAGCCACGCTCTCATAGATGGGGGCCATGGGGTAATCTCTGCATTTGGATTCTTTGCGTTCTCTCGCTTATTTTATCCCTGCAAAATGAGAGAACATTCATCCTCGGTACGGGAATACCACCACTGAGGCAGGCAGGGGTAAGCCCTCGTGTGAGATGCACTGCACCAGCAGACCCTTGTGCCAGCGGGCTGTCTGGCGTGACGGCGTCGTGCTCTGCAGCAAGCAGGCAGCGGCAGCGCTGCATGGCACTAGGGGCTACGTGCGGAAGACGGGGACACRTTCCCACGACTTTTGAGCTTCGAGGCACTGAAGATGCCTCAGGGGGTTTTCTATACACAGGATCACGTTAGTTAAGGACATCCTGGCTGCCTGTGGCTGCGCCAGGTGAAGATGGACCAGATCTTACCTTGCCGATGTCTTGTCAGAGCAGTCACTACAAGTGGCTTGGAGARGAGTTCTTAGGAGAGTCTCAACTTCATTTATGTGGCTCTTCACTGGTGGTGTCTTCTTGTCCTTTCCTGCAACAACAAAGCTAGCTGCTATTCATGTCACCCCATGATAGCTCTGAGTTGAAAACAGCAATGCTGGAGGGAATAATAAAGGGAAGAAGAGGAAATCAGTGCTAAGAATATGAATTCTGAAGCTAACACAGTCAGGGTGTGTTAAGAAATACTACTATAAGAAATAGTTTTTTTATTTATATATTAAATATTTAGAAATATTTATTGTTATGGTGTGTTATAACACATATCAACGAATGACCTTCCCCTGAGATTCACCAGTAGAACCGATGTTTAAAAACAAGCCAGTCAGATGAGTGTAAGGCCATAAGCAGAGTTCACCATCCTGCCCTGCTGTAACCCGCATGGAGCCGTTCTCCCTCCTCCACCCGTCACTCACTGTTGTCTCTAATTAGAATTCCAAAGTCCTGGGGTGGAGACGCACCGGTTACACCCTTCCCAGGGTGCCACAGGGATGCACTGCTTCCATGGCCTGCAATAACACTGCCATGAAGTGTCCTCAGGCTTTGGGCACTGGGAGGAGGTGCCCAGCCTGGCCTGGCCTGGATCTGCGAGGAGGCTCTAGGAGCTAGGGAGACAAACACAAGCATTGTCATTTACTTTGGCACTGTGTGTGCTGTACTAACCTAAAGCATCTTAATTGCAGTCATCTTTTAATTTGACCCCTGTGGGTCATGCGGCACGTCCGGAACGCTGCTTGCTTTTCATACTGTGCAAAAACCTCAACAAAACGAGCCGTTTCCACGCATGGTGCATTGCTTTATTTGGCAAAGCTCTTTGAAACCAGGTTTGACGAAGCAGGGGTTGGGGCTGCAGCTTTGCGCACGCACAGCCAGGCCCTGGGACAGGGGCGAYGTTTCCACCCTGTCAAAAACACCCTCTGCTCAGCACGTTCAAATGGCGGACGGCAGGCCGAGCCGGCGGGAGTCACCAGGCCCGCGGCAGGCGGATGTCACCGGACCGAGCGCCAGGCGGAACCTTCCCGCCTCCCGCGTTGAGCCCAACTGCCCCCGTTACCTCACGGTTATGGTACACGACTCGGGCACCCAACAGCGGGTGGGCACCGCTGTGCAGCACCCAGGCATGGGCGGCGAGGCGCAGGGCGCTGCTGCACAGCGGGGGGCACCGCGGGGGGCACCGCGGGCGGCCTGGCCCTCGGGGCACCGCGAGGGAAGGGACCTGGGCAGCCGCGCGGCCTCTGCGGAACCAGCAGCAGCGCTGCCCGGGCACATCGGGGGCGCTCTGCAGCCTCAAAAAGGGTCTCCGATTTAAATACAAACAAAAATCGTAAACGAAACGTCTTTTCGCTGCTCTTTTCCTCGGGTCCCTTCAAGCTCTGGCGCCCTAATCGTCCCCCTCGCCACAACTGTCACCGCCGCCTCACGGAGACAAAATGGCTACCCCGAGGGCCAGCGCTGCCGCTCGCTCCGAAGCGGCTCGGAAGCGGCTGCGGCCGCCTCACAACGACGGGGCCGGGCCGAGCGGAGTGGAGCCGAGCTGGGCTGGGCCGAGCCGAGCGGAACCGGGCCGAGCCGGGCCGGGCCGCCGCTCCCGTAGCGGGAGGGTGGGCGCCGAAGCCCCCCGCCCCCTCCSCCCACCGGCGACACCTGCTGCACCCACCCGCCCGCCCGCGGCTGCAGCGTCGCCCCCGCGCCGCGAGGGGAGCCGGGCGGTAGCGCCCCTCATTGGGCGAGCGCTTGACCAACCGGCGGCGCGGAGGGCACGGCCGCTGGGCGCGGATTGGCTGCGAGCGGCTGCTGGGGGCGGGCCGCGCAGGGCGCCGCCGGGCAGCCGCGGCTGCGGGCTGCGCTTTTCAAACGGCGGTTGCGGTGCGGCCGTTACGGGCGGTCGTTACGGGCGGCTTGGCCGGGGTCGCCGGGGCGCGGTGAGTGCGGGGCCGGGCGGGGCCGGGCGGGACCGCCGGGAGCGGGGGGAGGCCGCGGGGAAGCTTCGCGCCGCTGCTTCCTCCCCGTGAAGAGGAGGATGTGACAGCGGGGAGGATGTGCCCCGTAATCCGGGTAAAGCAGGGCGCGCTGGGGGAAGCACAGCTGCTCGAGTCGATTCAGGGCTCGTCCCGAGGCCCCCCGARGAAATCCTTAAAAAGCGCTTTGATGCTGGTCAGATGCTGATTGAAGATGCTCTTTGCAAGCCACAGGGATACTTCATTATTATTATTATTGTTAGTTACTTACTTTCCTCCCTCATTTAAGCGTGAGTCTTTATTTAAATCCAGAGGAGTTGSGGTATGAGTGTGAGCGTTTCGGGAGCTGATTTGCCCCGTTTGGGAGGGGTTGGGTGCTGTTTGGGCCCTCGCTAGGTCAAGTTTTAAGAGTACACTGCTGCAATCTGGATAATGGAAGCGTGGGTTTGTAAGGTCGTTAAGTCAATCTGAACTGTAATGTGACTTGCATTCTTTTTTCCACCACTAAAAATAACCCTGCTCTTTAATTTATAACAAAATGATTAATTAAGGTATCTCTTATCCTTAAATAACAATTCTGTTCTGTTTTTGTGCTAGGCCTATTTATGTGAATACCATAAAACAATATGTTGAGATCATAACGAGCTCATTTTTGGTGACSAGTAGAAATAGCGGGGATGGGAATATCTTCACAATACACAATTCTGCTGGTTTATCAATGTGCTTTAACGTTGCTAGTTGATCCGTTGGTTCTAAGTGATCTGAACTCGCAGAAAGGATGCTGTCCATTCATGGTCATTTCTGACAAATTTGTCTTGCGTTAAGGAAATGCTTAGGTGACCTACAAGTACTTCTAATAAAAAATACAGATCTTTCTGCTCCTTTATTTTTTCTTTTTTTTTTCCCTATATCAGCTATGGCTGCTGTGTTACAAACAAGAAGAAGGAAGGAATCTTGTTCAAGTCACCCAATACTACTTAAAAGCATGGAGTGTAAATCATTAGGGAATTGCCAGAACTTGTCCAGGTTCTGTAAAGTAGTTAAAGCTTATTTTAATGAACAAAAAAAGTGTAATGCTTGAAATGCTATTAGCCTTTTTATTAGAACAGAAGCTTATGCCTGATTATTTATGAGTATGCTCCAGCGGGGAAAAAAAAAAAATTCTTATCGCAAATGTTAAGGTGAAGTAATAAAAAAAAAGTTAGTGTCTGAACTAATTTCCCTAGCATCACTTGATGCTGTTGATCAGCATTCTTTTAAAGTGATTAAGTGTGTTGTCTTTGGTAACTGTTAAGCAAACCTTAGGCTATTCTGTTAGTCCTAATATTTGTGTACTTTGCTGCTATGTAACTGTGGGATTTCCAGAACTCATATATATTACTTTAACAGGTGACTGGTGGAAGAGAGACATCTGCTCCCAACAATGTCTAGGAGAAAGCTGGAGAATAAAAGCCTTTCCGGCTTGTTGGCCACATCTCTGCAGACACAAATCAAGACAGATAACTTTCACAATTTCTACATGCTTGAATCTAGAGAACTAGGAAGGTAGGACTGTTTTATCTTAATAAGAGGGAATCTTCAGTGCAGTGATAGGCTTTCYGTTTGGAAAACTCTTACGGCAGTACATGAGGACAGAGAAGTATGTCCTTATTGTTCATTACCCCTCTCCAGTGGTGCCCCAAATTCCAGGTGTATAAAGAGATGGCATAGGGTGACAATGCAAAAATGGGAAATTTGAGATGGTTGGAATCATTTAGAGAGCAAAGACCTTTTTCTTTCCTTTTCATCCTCAACAATTTTGAATGATTATTTTTTTAGCAAACTGCCATTTCAGATTTATTCCACTGTTGGCTTCCTTGACATGTTGACAACAGTAAAATAATTTTTTAAATCCTTGATATTTATACTGTTACTGACATCTGAGTTATGTGTGTTTAAAATCTTTGGATTACTTCATTACCTTCAAAATATTCACAGCATTGGATAGAAAGCCATGCAAACATAATAGCTCCTCTAGAGCTTCGATAATCTCAAAATTGTATTTGCAGCTGACACATACCTGAGAAGTAATGTCTCCATTAATAATGCATCCACATGCATTGATTTTGCAGACATTACAAAACACAGTCCTTAATTTCTGTACCTGCAAAAGCAGACATAAGTTAATGCCAAAACGTAAAGAAACAGAGACAGGGAAATAGTTTTTCCAAACAGCTTATTGGACTTTTCCTGACCTATGCATGCATATCTATTCTTAATGTTTTATCTTCTTAATGCTTTAAAAGTGCTTACACCACTTCCTCTTAAGCATTATAAAATCTACCTTTGTATGTAGCTTCTCTAATAGGTGTAATTTACTTTTGTTTTCTCCTGCTGTTTTCTTCTTCCTCTTCAGGTTACTTGATAAAAAGTTCTTTTATTCATCTTCTGTATTTCCTCCACACCCTTTATCTTTTAGGTCCTTTTGGTATTTAAGACAGTGACTCACCAGTGAGACAGGTTTTCTTGGAGGGTTAAAGTAGTTGTGTCCCCTGCAGATGGCTTGGCTTCTTCCAAAGTAGTTGAGTATCTATCTGTGGTTTACAGCTTAGAATGTGAAAATAAATTGAAATCGTTTTTATCTTATAAAACTAGGTTGTGAACTGTAATGGTTTGCAGGCAACAAGAAGTGGGAACCACTGTGCTTGTTTTGGTGCAAAACTAGGGTTTGGCTTTTTTTCCTCCTGCTTCTGAGGAAATTCCAGTGCTTCAATACAGTGTACTGGAGAAAACTTGGATAGAAAACTTGTTTCCTCAAGYTACAGCTCTCCTGTAACACTGGAGCGCTGCTTTGTAGATGAACTGTCAGGTTTTAGTGATGCTTTTTAATGTTCATTTGTGCAGAAGCATAGTCTTATTTTTATTTTATAGTTCCTAATTTAAAAAAATGTAATTCAATGTCTTTAACTACCTTTCCTTTAAAAGCCTGCTTTTACATGCTACTRTAGGGATTTGAACAAGTTTTGTATACACCCACATGACCTTTGAGGCATGGTACATACCATATGAAGGTGAGAGAGGGATTGAAAACTATGTCCGGTGAAAGATTTTTGTGGTAAGAGATGTGGAGACAGTGATGAAACACTGAAATCTGTACAGAAGGAGGAAAGGCAGAAGCCAGACAGGAATCATAGCATCATATGGCAAAGGAAATAGAAAATAAGTTATGTTGAACAGAGACTTTTATTAAAAAAAATTGTTTGCATGGCAAATGCAATCTGTTTATGAAATGCATTTTTTTGGGATGCCAAGGGTGCATAAAAACAGTATTTGCCAGAAACTAGCTATTCATTTTTTTGGTTTTCTTTTGGTTGACTCCTTCAAAGGTGTCTATTGATTTACAGTGTCATTCTGTCATTTTATAATTTTACATTATCATAATTGATACACTACAAATACAAGATAAGCAGGTAGGAATTCTGTCCTTTCTGGAGATATTGCTGACTCTTCAAAGCTGTTGTATCTGCAGTTATTGCTCAGAAGATGTTCAAAAATTTGCAGAGAAGGTTTTGTTCTCATGAAACTGAAACAGTTCCCCTTTTTCAGTTGGATAAAACTGGTGTGCCACTCTCTTCAGGCTCAAGTATATTACAAAATTCAGCTCAGAAAACTTTAAATCCTCAGTGCTCTGTGACAATAAATTGCTTTGACAGTTAGGAAAGTGCTTAGCTATTTCACCTATGTAGATAGTTTCTAAATTAAGTGTGTGTTCATCAGATTGTAAATGATTTTCAGCTCTTAAATTGATTGCTTTCATTTGTGTCTTGTGCTCCTGCCTTTTTCAACTTAATGCTTAGAAAAAGGACAAAATATACAAAATCCACAGGTAACTGATACTGAAAAATGATGATAGTGAAGCTGGTTTGTTGAATGTGTTTATACATAAACGACAGAAGTACAAATAAAGGTCATGAAGGGTCTTATGAAAGGTCTTCATCTTTCATAATTTACTCAGACTCGTGCAAGCCGTACATAACAGATATATTCCTTTACAAATGAAAATTTGATTTATGATGAGAGAGACTTTTATTTATTTTTGGTAAAACACTGAAATTAGTCTTTTTTTGAAACATGCCTCAAATATGCTTTTTACTTTAGATGCACTTTTAAGCATCCTTTTGCAGCAGAAGGGCAAGGCTTTTGCAGGAATATCTCATTCTCAATTAAAAAGAGTTAATATAGTTGAAAAAGCAGATTAGGTGATGAGTGTTCAGCCCTTTGGGTTTGTGCTGTGATGGTAAAAAATACACGCGGGAAAAATGTTGGTTGTTCAAAGATACGTTGATCTTGTTCTTTGAATGTAGTTTTATAACTGCTTTTAGAGCTTTATATAATTTAGTTGAGCTCTTGTCTCTTTTTTTTAAATACCTCTTGTATGACTTGAAAACACTTCCAAATATGCAACTAGGCATTTGGGGGAATTTGTAACTGGTGATTATAAAACTTTGTTTTTGGGGGAGTTGATAACTTGGCTTAAAAACTACATTTTTTCTTTTTTTTTTTTTTTAAAAAAAAAGTCATCTTGGTGTTCTAACTACGTTATGTGGTTTTCTTTTAAAAACATCTTTGCCAAAATACATTTTTGTTTCCATACTTAAACAGTTGGCTAGGAAATAAGAGACTTTGCCTAACTGTAATTGGGGAAGAGAATGTGAAGTAGTAGGGAGGGCGGGGGTTGTTTTATTTCTTTGTTTTTTAACAAAACAAAGAATTGAATTTTCAGCAGTATTTACATGGTTTGTGAAGGGAACTTCTTTTTATATCTCACAAACTTTCTAGTTTCTGTTCTTTAACAGATGTGTTTGCTGTATCCTGTAAGTGCTATAATTCGTTTGAGTTTGTTTTTTCTTTTATAATGTATTACCATCTTGACTATATCCCTGCTTGAGCAGCCTGCTCTGACCTCCTAGCTGACTATGCTTTGAGCAGGAGGTTGGGTTAGACCTGCCCAGAGGTCCCTTCAAACCTGAGTTTTTCTATGAAGCTGTGAACTTTCAGTAAGAATGCCATGTAGGCAGATAATCTGATATAATCTTTAGTTATTCTGCATACATAAGAGGAATTGTACTTTGTCACACCTAAGTTCCTATTAGCTTACAGTGACCAAAAMCAAACATTCAGGGTTGTAAGGAAAGGCCTAACATGTCACTTCCCTGCCAGTTTCCTTAGTTGCCATTTACTTGCCATACCTTTTTATTTCTAGTGGAAATTTGTTTATTTTTTAGATCTTAGGTTTTAGTATTTCCCTTTTACTTTGCAGAGGAAGATGTGCTGTGGTTAGAAAATGTATAGCTAAATCCACAGGCCAAGAATATGCAGCTAAATTTTTAAAGAAAAGAAGGCGAGGTCAAGACTGCAAAGCAGAGATTTTCCATGAAATTGCTGTCCTCGAATTAATGAAATCTAATCCTCGGATAGTCAATCTCCATGAAGTCTACGAAACGGCAAACGAGATCATCTTAGTGTTGGAGTAGTAAGTATACTTTCTTCAGGTGTCCTGTGCTTTGTAATTATAAATCTGTCAATGTATTCAATTTCAACATAAGTTGCCTGAACACTCAGAAAAAGTACAACAGTACATAGTATGTATTATGCTAGGGTTTTCTCGTGATATACCTCAGTAAGCTCTGAGGGCACTTTTTGGTTTGCTTTATGTTCATGTAAGTATAAGTGTTGAATCCATTGCTGTTCACTTCAGATCTTTGTAGTGAGTGTTGTACATGTGTTATGCATGATTACAGAGTTWTATCAAACAATATGGAGTAGAGACTTAAGAGACCAAACCATGTCCCTGTTGTGTACTCAGAAGTCTTAAAAATACAGCATTCGTTCTGGTGTATGAATGTGTTAAAACAACAGAAAACTGGGAAATGCACATAGGATGTAAATGCCAGGACAGTGATATTGAGCATCAGGAAAAAGAAGCAAATTGATATGGTGTAAGTGAAATACTAATAGTCTTATGCACTCTTGTGGGGGGGCGTATGTGTATATATATTTTTTTTTAATAGACTTTATCATTTTACCCAATATGGCATTCAGGGTTAATCCTCGTTCAGAAACTCGCTTATTTGCAAGGAAGGGAAGCTTCAGGTGGTTAAAGCAGGCCGAGAAATGTTTTCCAACTCGCATGAAGGAAAATGCTATGCTGCTACAGTGTCAATAATAACCCAGAAACCACATGCTGCAGAATGACACAGTGTCGTTTTTGTGTTTCCTTTTTGCTCTACTAGTGGTTTTCTATATGGAAATAAGAGTCTTATTCTGAAGGAGCCATTTTGAGTTGCTCTGTGAAAACCAGAAGCTTGTCAACCYCATCTTTGTTATTAGTATGGAAATGGTGGATTTCAAAGCATGAATAGTTTGCATCTGCTGAAGTTCTAGGAGATATTGCTTGTTGGTTGACTGAGCTGTGCATTACAGCAGCATCAGAGCAAAAGATTTTCTTCCTGGTAACTCTGGCAGAAATAGCTGATTTCAAATCTCATCAGAATGGCAGGCCCTGTAATAGCAACTGTGCAATTCCTTCCCACCCAGAAATACTCTTCGGCACCTCTAGCTATTTACTGTATTGTTGTTTTTGTACCTTTGAAATAACTTGCTATTTGACAGTAGGAATACTTTTGATCTTTCTTCCCTCAAATTTCTCGTGGAACTGACCTAATTGAAGGTTTGGACGTGTCCCAGAAATTTTAGCTTTCATTTCAAGAGGTATGCTGCCTCTATTGCAGTATGATGATAGAACTCATCTTCCTGGAGGCTTGTTCAGGCCCAGTTGCAAGGAAGCAAGATTGAGATTTCCAAAGCACTGTGAGGAATTGAAACAAGTGTTCTTTCACTGTCTGCACCCCTGTTGCTTGCAACAAAAGCATCGTTAGATTTCCTTCCCCTGCCCCACTCCATCTTTTCCATTTCAAAGTGCTTGCTTGCTATGTCTCAGCATATGTGTTTAAAAAATATTTTTTCTGGGATGAATAATGAATACATAAATATTGATACATTTATATGCATATATGCTACTATTATATCTATAGATTTTTTATATGTAACATGTTTCTTCATTTAATCCTGACATTTCAAGTTTAATAAATGGGTGTTCTTGAATGTGTTTCAGTGCTGCTGGAGGAGAAATTTTTAACTTATGCATCCCAGACCTGGATGACAGAATTGGTGAAAGTGATATTATAAAACTTATAAGACAAATCCTCGAAGGACTTTGCTGCCTGCATGAAAACAATATTGTGCATCTTGATTTAAAGGTGAAGTAATGTCAGACTTTTTGATAGTTTAACTTCAATTTAATATTKTGAGCATCAGAATCATTTGTTAAAACATAACAAAGATGAAGAAAAGGGGCAGTATATTAGAGATTACATTAAAAACTTAGAATACAGACGATTTTAGAATACAATGTCTGTTCTGCTTAGCTATGCAAATTTCTGTGGTCAAAATAGTGTACGTATAACAAGTTTAAGCTATTTTTAAAAAATAAACTCAATGTTTAAAATAAAATTTTGCATCAGACCTTCCACAGTATAAACTAGAATGCCATTTGGTGTGTTGTTTCTTATTTAGCTTGTAGTATATGGGCTAAAGAACTAAAACTCATCTATTCTAGCCTCAAAACATCTTGCTGAGCAGCTGCAATCCTCTTGGTGATGTAAAGATTGTAGATTTTGGTATGTCTCGGAAGATTGAGAATTCCAGTGAATTACGGCAAATTATGGGAACAACAGAATATCTAGGTATGGAAGAGTTCCTTCAAAATTTCTAGTGTCCTGGATACAGCACTTCATACATTGTGTTTGAGTCTTTGCTTGAGAAAGAACAGCATAAAGCAACATGTTGTTTTGAGCTGTTCCATTTCCTTTAGAGAACATTTGCAGAAAACCCCCAAACTCTATCGATAGGGCACCTCTAACTTGATGTTATAGTTCTTGGGGTGATGCATTCTTTCAGTTGAGTAGCTTTATGGGTAAAATTGCAAAGAWTTTTTGACTGTTAAAAGTTTGTGATTAGAGCCAAAATATAACATTGGTATATATTAGTTATASTGATATAGCATATATAACATATATTAGTTATAGTAATCTAGCATACAAAAAAAGAATTTGAACTGGCATGCAATTTAGTATGATGATTTAATGAGATGAAAATATTCTGGGAAAGAGAATGTTGTTATGTCTTGATCCTCTCTGTAAAGCAGGTTTCCTTAAAGATTTTTTGGTTTTTTTTAGGGCTATTTAAGCCTGTAGTGTATAGCATGCTATCTATCCACTGTATACTACCAGCAGGTGATGTTAAAAATGGCCTGACTTTACAGAGTTAGTTGAAGACTCTGTGTGTTCTTCTTAAAGCTATATATTCTGTAAAAGTTCTTATAAAATCTTATCTGTACATCCATGTAAACTTAAAATATTTTGAGACTTAGAACAGGCTTTATGCCAAGTGATAYTATTTCAGTATGAACCAGTTAAGCATCAATGTCCCTGATCAAACTGAAATAACACTTTTCACCTTTTTAGCTTGAAATAATTAAACTCGATTATTGAAACTGCATGCTTAGTGTTACAATATTTTTGGGGAGGAAAAAAAAAAACGCACTTTGCCAAAATATCAGAGTATGTTTTAAAGAACATTTGAATATATTGCATCTCTAAAACGCTTTTTCCTTTCTTTTTCCTTTCTTTGTTTTGTTTTGTCAAATCTTTCCCATCTCTTTTTCTAGCTCCAGAAATCTTGAACTACGATCCTATTACAACAGCTACAGATATGTGGTAGGTTATATACTTTAATTTGTTTTGATGAGGTAGGCATAACTAATTAGCAGTCTAGAGTCTAGATGCAGTTCTTGATGAAGCTTTATCTTGCTTACAAAAATACTGTTCTCATGGTGGGCCGTATAAAAGAAGGGAGAGGAAAGATAGTGCTCAGGATATATACTGGAATTACTGCATACAAGTCTGGATTGTTTCATGGTTCGTAGGGAAGGCAAGTGGCTTCTGACCATACAGACACTGGACAGTGGTTCTACAGGAATAATAATAATTATTTGATAGCATACTTTAGATTACTCCTTGATAACACTGGAGAACATAATTCAAGTATTAGCTACTCTTGGACTCAGAGGAAAATAATGARGAAAGTGAGAGAAATAAGGAATTTTCAGAAATCTCTTCATTTAGATGTATGGATATATTTCCATTTGTGTCTATAGACATGTATAGCCACRTTACCTAAGTGAGAGATAATAAACTGTTTCTTCTGCTTTCAGTTTGGCAAACATCAAAAAGTTGTGATCTGCAGTACAAGCAGGGGACAAGGGATTTTGCTATCCTATGTAGGATGACACACTGTGTTCTTATTACAGGAACATAGGTGTAATTTCATACATGCTGTTGACACAAGAATCCCCATTTGTGGGAGCTGATAATCAAGAAACTTTCCTTAATATATCTCAAGTTAATGTTGATTATTCAGAAGAAACATTTTCATCGATTTCACAACCTGCCAGAGACTTTGTTCAAAAACTTCTCATCAAAAATCCAGAGTAAGTAACAAATTCTTCAGGGTAAGAATTCTGTTTCGTGTTCATGGAGCATTTAGAAAAAGTGAATATTAATATGAGAACTTAGTATGACTAATATTATCAGTTACACATTTCAAAATGCACTGTTGTTATTATATGTATACCACATGCATGGAGGGTATTAGCAGAGGAGTTTTTTAAAAATTCAGGCTTCGTTATTGTTTACAGGCTGGTGCTCTGAGTTTGCTCACTTTGACTGTTTTTACTTCCATTTGGATGACAGATTATCAATAAATCTTAAATACATCCTAGAAAGGTCAGATTCTTGTCTCTAAGGATCTTCTTTTTTATTAATCTCTATGTAGAGGAAAAAAAAACAGTATGTGGATGTTCCTGATCTGTATTTAATGCAGCTTTCCATTTTAATACAGTTTTATATAGACTTTATAGTCTTATGATTGAACATTCTTCAGGAATAAATAGCATTTTGCTATGTTCAGTCTTGTCAAAAGCATTCTCAATCAAAAGTACAAACCAATGCATGTTTCCATGGGTTGACATTCCTTGTGAGTTTGGAGGCCTTTCAGAGTAGCTGAACTGTATGATGAGTCTTTGAAAGTGGGAGAACTGTACACTARGAATGTATATGCCATTCTTAGCTAGTGCTAATTATTGAATTTTTAACTGTCACACAAGCAAATTAAAAAGAGAATTGGAGAATGACTCAATCTTTGTAACAGTACCTGAGTTTATTAAAGTCAGGTGGTCATGTTCTACTAGGTCTGGTCAGGGACTGTTGGTGCTAGTTCTGCACGTTGGCATCTGAATTCAGCTGTCGCTACCTTGTGTAGAGAGAGAATCTGAGGAGGAAGCTCACGAAGCAGGAGTGAGGCTGCAGTCTGAGGAGGCGGCTMTGGGATAGGAGGGGTTGACTACAGCAGCTGACAACTGTGAAATGCCCGCTCTGAGGAAACGCAGACTGCATGTTGCCTCACACCTGCCCAGGACGAGATCAAGGATGAGAAGTCCTTTCTGTTTTATAGTATCGCATAGAGGGGTTGTCAACGGCTCAAAGAGTTCCCTGGAACCACAGTATCATCAGGGAAGTGAYTATGAAGAGCCTACTTCAATATGTGTTGAGTGGAGCCATGGGAAGCTTGATGCACTGCCCCAGCTACTATATTTGCCATCTTGCTCCTGGGCAGCACCTTTGTGAAGTGCTTAGGAACTGCTTTTACTTAATGACTCTACCTTCTTGAATGTTTAAGGCTGTCTGAGACTGTCATCTCCATAAAGTCAGAGGTCTCTCACCCCACAATATTTATGCGTTCCTGCACAGCTGAGAGCAGGAAGTGGCACTGTTGCATTTCCAGCAAGTTTTGTGGAACTTGCCAATGCAAAACAGGATGAAAAGCATAGTAGCTCTGCACTAGCTTATGCAAGGGRATTATTAAATAAATCTCTAGTCTATTTGGGAGTAACTTAAATTTGACATAATTCACACCAGTCTGCAGTGATTCCAGCAATAAAATACTGCAAAATGTCCGATAGAGTTGCATACAGATTCCCTCCTTTGGTCCTCTTTGAAAACTGAATGACTAAATATTCATTAAAAAAGATTCCCTGCTTAAAATATGTAAAATGTAGGACTTCAAAAGCCTAAGCATGTGCATATATATATATATATATATATATATATATAAAATGATGAAGTCATTCTAAAGAGATAAGAATATTAGCTAAAAAGTATCTATTCTTTGTTCTGATTAAAACCTTACCGGTTTTGACATGCAAGAATAGGAGAGACAAGCTAGAATCTAGATACATGTTGCTAATGATGAACCCTGAACTTCAGTTTGTTTTAATGCACTTCTTGGTGTATTTGGTGGTGAGTGAAAAGCAGCAATGTTAATTGTGTAGTGTTCCCTCTGTGATGCCAACTGTGATTTATTCTCAGCATGTGCCAGAACTACTTTAATTATATTTTTACTGCTTCTGAAATTAACTTAAGCAACTTACCTCGTGGTACTTTTCTTTCAAAGGCAAAGACCTACAGCAGAGGCCTGTCTCTCTCATTTGTGGTTGCAGCAAGGGGAATTCATACTCTTGCATAGCCCTCAAACTTGCTGCCCTTCTCTGATATCAGGACACACAACAAAATGCTCAGAAGAGCGGAATATAAAATTCAGCTGTAATGATACCTGTAGCAACAAGGAAGACAAAGAAAACATTCCAGAGGACAGCAGTACAGTCTCCAAACGTTTCCGGTTTGATGATTCATTGCAGTATCCACAAGACTTCATGACAGACTTTGTATGTTAATGTGTTTTTATAGACTTCTTTTGAAATGAATTTAGCATAATCTATTCCGCCGGTGAATATAAGATTATGGCTTGCCAATTCTTGCAGCATTGATRTACTGGAAATGCACTTTTGATCCTTTTATGTTGGTGCTTCCTTTTCTGTCCATTGCTGGCAATGGATAACTCCTGAGAAATTGGAGTTACAGCACCAATAGAATGATTTTTTTTTTTTAAGGTATAATTAAGTATTTGCACTTTTCAAGTTTTAGTCCAAAATTGATGCCAGAGTGAGCAAATTCGACCTGAAAAAGTTTAAACTCAAGCTTAGCCAAGCAGTGCTTGAATAACGCACATACATTCTAATGATTACATCTTKATAATAAACTGATCTAATTAGGGAAACTGAATTGACCTCTTATCAGGCTTGGTTGTAACCATTCTCACCAGTTTAAATGAAAGGTAAAAATCAGTGTGCTTTGTGAGTACAATACATCTGYTGGGACCGTTTGGCCAACTGCTTTCTAGGGTCACTAGTAATTAAGGAAATGTTTCTGCCATACTGGTCTGGTCTGCTTAAAGATTGCAATGCATATTGTGTGTGTTTTCTGTTGAATCTGCAGTGCTTGAGCAGTGTACGGGTAGATTCAACAGAACCCTGCTAATGCTAGGGGTCTCTTCTGATCGGTGAGTTGTATTAGAAGAGGATGAGGAGCATATTTGACATGCCTGCTGRTTTCCTTTCAGACAGTCTCTAAAGTAGTGTTGTCTACCTACTGCAATGATCTATTCCTCATCTTAAAAAAGCTTTAGAGATTAAACTGATAACCGAGTATAACTTTCACAAGTGAAGCTGCACTTAAGAGGTTTTTTTATTATGCCCTTTCAAAGGAGGTGCTCAGTGCATCTTTTGCTGTCACATCCTGCTACCCACATTATTCAGCTTTATGCCCGCTCTTGAGAAATGGACTGCAGTGTTAGTAGTTGAAGACAAATTATCCAGGGATTGTTTTAAACCCTGCAGTGTGCTTTGTTTTGTGACTTTTTTTTTAGTCATATCCCTTCCTCTTGTTTCTAAGATCTGTGAAATAATAAATATCAAATTTTGGGTTGGAGCAAATGCCAATCATATCTTAACAGCCTGAAGCTAATAGTTTATCCTTGAAATACTGACAAGATACAATCCTGATCATAACAACACTGAGTTTAAAAGTCTTTCTGTGTAGGGAATATGTTAAAACTCCTAGAAATTTTCTAAAAGTAAAGGGCATTATGACATACCTTTTTTTCATTTTTCCATTCCTCATTGCATAGACCAAGCCTCTTTTGGCTTGGATTTAGTTTATTTTTTATAAAGCTTATCAGTTGGGACTCTGATATTTTATTATCAAGTGTGCCTGTGGTCCCCTCAGTACTTAGGCAAATTGAGGTATATGAGAAGTAAGTAAAATAATTAACAATTGGTTAAAGGGTGGGTTTTTTTTTTTTTTTCTTCCCTCCCCAAAAGGAACAGGGTTTTTTTCTTAAATAGTTTTCAGTATAAGATTTTGACATAATGAATGGGGAATTCAGGACTCGCGTCTTTATTTTGGGTGATACTTATCTTGGCAAATGAAAAGCCACCTGCGGTAAACCCTGTGAGACTGTTCTTATTTTTAAGCTTTTGTCTGTCAGAAGTGAAAGTCTTCCAAGACTTTACTCGATGTGAAATGAAATCACAAGTATATTTGGCATGGATGAAGCTTAGATGTCTACATATAAATAAAATGCACTGACTTTTCTCTGCACATTAATTCTTATGTAATTTTTTTCTGRTATGCTGATAATAGAAACTGTAAAATGACTTCTTTGGAAGTCATTGTTCAGTTGTATTCAGGTACTTTATACCATTCTCAAACMTCTTGACTTTTCCCAGTTAGTCTTACTTAAAAGAGAGGGAAAAAAAAAATAACCCTCCAGCACAGGGTCTAATTTAAACTGGGTAAGTTTATAAATATGATTTTTTTATACACATACACTCGCAATTTAAAGTTCACTTAAGAAAAAGGAAATTGTCAAAAGCCAAAAAAAAATAAAGGGAGGAAAAAATGGTCTAAAAAGTTAATTACATTTTAAAATTCTCCAAAAGTGTTGCTAAAGGGAGATTACAACTGTGAATCTTGCTTTGTGTATTAGTGTTCTGTTCTAAACATCCGAAAAACAAAGCTGAAAGCATATGCCRGCACTTTAAAGTTTCTATCATGATAACTCATGTTTACATTTCTAACTACTTTTGGAGCTAATTTATCTTTAAATTTGAATAAATGAAATTTTGTCCTTGCCAAGGATAAGGATTAAATACTTTATTTGTACTTTATATAAATCCAAAATATACAGTGAGTCTGATTTGTTTGAATCATGGTTTGATGTTTATTTAAAAACTCAGCATGCATAACTTCAATTGACTGTAAATAGAAATGTTATAGACAAGATTAGCCCATCTTGCTTCCTGCCATATTATTGGAGATTATGAACTGTAAAGTGGTTGATAAGGAACATCTTAAGACTACTGAAGTCACTTCAATGCAGTTTGTGACCTTTTTATATTAAAAAAAAATTAAAATGTTGTCTTTTACAATATTTGTGTTTTGTGTTTACTCATATCTCTACTAGCTAGCTCTCTGGGACTAGCTAGTCTCTATTATACTTAAAAAATATATATTAAAAAATGTATTTCAGGGGTCTAATGTCTTGAAGTATTTACTGAGGTGACACTTTTGTTAAAGTGACTTTGGCATAATGGCCATGTAAGAATACTTGAATAAGTTCTATACAAATAGTAGGCTCTTTGGGCACTAATCCTGTGTGTGTTTGGTTTCCAAGTAGATGGCCAAATTAACAGAGAGGAATTACATTCAAAGGAGCTAGTAGCTTGTGCCTTTGATCTGGCTGCTACACTTCCTACAATGGCACATTTCACTGGCAAAGCAGGTGCTTTTTCACTGTTAGAGACATGTGACTAAGCCCTCYTATCAATGAAAGAAATAGTGTATCCGTGTGCTTGCTTCAGTATCAGCTGCAGCATTATTCAAGACTGACTTGCAGGTCTACATTTTATGTGTTAAAACTATCCTGTACCTAAAACCGACCACAAAGTAGCTGTAGCTACCTACAKGTAATGGTAGTCTAGACAGTAAACAAATGATTGATTTGTTTTTAGGTGCTAGGCACTCACAATGGCTCTGCAGTGCTTTCAGAAGGGCTGTGACCAGAAACACACCACAAGCACTGCCCCTCCAGCAGGCCCAAACCCACATGCTGCTTTTTCCTTCCCCTTGTTGCAATGACTGCAGGAGCCTGTGGTCCACCCATGTGGTAACTCTGCATTTCAGCTTCTCAAAGCAGTTCTCTCCTGAGGGCAGTAGTTCCTTCATGATACCAGCAAAAGACTAGTCTGACTGAATGCGGGCTTCTTACAGTACAGCATGTTCCTCAGCCTGGTATACAAACAATCTGCATACTTACCACACTTCTTAGGGGAATGCGCTAGGATTGCAAACTGCAAGGAGAAAAAAAACTACTGAAAAACTTTACTTAGCTTTATGCTTTTGTTAGTTCAGGTGTGGTCTTACTATGGCATACAAGAAATAGTCACCTATTTTGGTTCTTTAAAAATTCACAGATTTTCTCTTTGAAAGCTTGCTGAAGTGTAATATCCCACCACTCATGATGAGCCATTTATTGTCTTTATGAAAATATTACTCCATCTAATTGCATTTTAATTGTGATGCAAAATTCAAGTCCTACCTGTGAACACAGAAGAGTATCGCAGGTATCAGCTTGTGATTTGGATTGCTCAAACTCGAATTCTAATGACCAAAGCTTTTCCTTGCAGAAATCGTTGTCACTGACTCCGTTCTTTGCTCTGCGGCAATCTGAGGTTGTAATAAGATGTGCATGGGCAGTCAGAGCTACCATCGACTGCATGTGAAGGTCCTGCCTGCAGGTGGCATAAAGTTCATAAGGTAAAAGGCACATGAGATGCACCTCAAACACAAACGCTTGAATTTTTTTTTTCTTTTTCCTGTGCTACCTTGCATTCACATGAACTTGATTCACACAAATCTGTGTAATCTTGGAGTGCGTTTGTGACTCTTGCCTGAGCCAAACCGAAGGCACCCGCTGGATTTAGGAACAAAACTTACTTGGAGTGACAAGTTATAGACATTCGAGATATGACTGSATCACTCTAAAGAATAGTGTTCCATGCTCATGTTAGCTAGCGGTCCTCAGTTACTGGAAGCATGTAGGGAAAGAAAACCCTTCCCAAATTTATTTTTGAAGGAAGATTTGAATCTGAAAACTCTGAGCTTTTGTATATACAGGACTTATTATTTAGACTATACTTTCAAACATTATTCATTTGTTCATGTCAAAATACCAAATGTAATTACTTTGAGTAAAAATTGAAGGTTTTCCTTCTTTTTTTTCTTCCCCCTCCAAAAAAAAAAACCTGTAAAATATTTCTGGGTGCACAATATTTTGGCTTAAAAATTGCTAATTCCAAAGACTAAGCCATATTACCGTACTGTTCAATACTTTGGCCTCTATTTCTTGGGCGGAGAGACAARTATCTTGCTTCCTGGCTCTTCAGAAATCAGGCAGCAAGGTGTCATTGAGGAATCTTTAAGATAATTAGAAACTTAGTTCTAAAAGTATTACCGATGGCCTCCTAAGCATGACCCAGCACCTCCCAGGTGACAGCTGAGACACTCACCGCCCTAGGCAGGACACGGGAAGGACAAGAAGGGAAACTTACCGCCGGGGCCCCGCGCCCGCCGCTGCCTCAGCCGCGGCCTGGCAGGAGCGGGGAGACGGCCGCGCCCCGCCCACTGCGCCCCAGGGCCAATCAGCTTCGCCGCTGCCTCAGAGCGCCAGGCGGCCGTTAGGCGCGGAGCCGCTGCTAGGCAACGCCATGGCCTGGGTGGGCCCCGCCCACTGCGCCCCCAGGGCCAATCAGCTTCGCCGCTGCCTCAGAGCGCCAGGCGGCCGTTAGGCGCGCGGAGCCGCTGCTAGGCAACGGCATCGCCCCGGCAAAGCTGCGTCCCGCGCCCCGCTCCGCAGCGCGCTCCGTGTCTCGAGGGGCGCCCGCTCCGCGCCCCGCTCCGCGCCCTGATCCACGCCCCGCTCCGCACCGCGCCCCGCTCCGCAGCGCGCTCCGTGTCTCGAGGGGCGCCCGCTCCGCGCCCCGCTCCGCAGCGCGCTCCGTGTCTCGAGGGGCGCCCGCTCCGCGCCCCGCTCCGCACCGCGCTCCGTGTCTCGAGGGGCGCCCGCTCCGCGCCCCGCTCCGCGCCCTGATCCACGCCTCGCTCCGCACCTCCCTCCGCGCCCTGCTCCGCACCACGCTCCGTGTCTCGAGGGGCGCCCGCTCCGCGCCCCACTCCGCGCCTCGCTGCTGCGCGGCCGCCGCCCCCGACATGAGCACCGAGCAGGTAGCGAGGGCTGTGGGGCACCTCTCTGTCCCGCTCCCGCTTCCCTCAGCCGTCTGCGCGGGTCAGGCCGCGGTGAGGAAGGTCTGGTAGGGATCTGAAAAGTGCTTTTTTTYCCCCCCAAACTTTTTTGAAAGTCAGAAATCGCGTTTTTCCGCCTGCCATTCAAGGAGACCCGCGTGCTCCGCCGGCGCGGCGGGATGCTGCCGCGGGAGCAGGCCGCGCGGCGCGGKGAGCGCGCCCCGGCCCGTGCGGCCGCCTCCGCGGGGGAGCGCCTCTGGGGAGGATCTTGCTGCCGGTGTTCAGGTTACAGCACARCCTCGGAGAAACCGGGTGCTCCCTGCACGGCGCCTAGCGTCTGCGCTGGTTTTATCATCATCATCATCAGCAGCAGCAGCAGCAGCAACTCGGAGGATATAGTGGCACTGCATTCTCTGCCTTTCAACTGCAGAAAATCCAGGATGAAATAGACGAGGAAAAGTCATTTTTGTGCTCCTGGTGTTTGTGCAAACATCCAGGTTTCTCCTCGGCATTCAGGGTTGTGTGAGGGTTAACATGATGTCCCTTGTCATGCAGGGGCAAGGACAATACTCTTCTGGGGCTTCAGTAGCCCTTCCTTCCTTCCTTCCTTCCTTCCTTCCTTCCTTCCTTCCTTCCTTCCTTCCTTCCTTCCTTCCTTCCTTCCTTCCTTCCTTCCTTCCTTCCT
>PTEX01000157.1:1168095-1256008 GCA_003342815.1 Eudromia elegans
CTCTTTTTTTCTTCCTCTCTTCTGTTTTGTCGTGAGGCATAAATAAAGTAGTGATGTCTAGGAGAATTTTGATGGGTGTTTGGTTTAATTACTGTATATTCTTTTGCTACTTGGTGATTTATCAAAACTTTTCTAACCTTCAAGACATTCACTAGAAATTTAGCTATTTACCTGTGATTTTCCTTCTGTTTTCAAGACCAGACCAYATGGCAAAGAGAAATCAGCACAGAAGGCGATGCATTTTCTTCCACAATTGCCTCAGGTATTTGTGTTGGCTTTTCTGAAAGCTTTCATTTTCAAATATACGTCAGAGCATGGTTGGCTAAAGGCTGTTCTCAGTTAAATTTATGCTGAAGCTTAATAACGTATATAATCTCCCTCTTTGCACTATACACACACACACGCTTTATACTTAATCTATATTTGAAAAAAAATTTCTATATTTGGCAATATATGTCATTGTTTGGAAATGCTGAAAGAGGAGTATTTGTACAAGCCTGAAGATATGCACAAAACGAGAGTAAATGAATAACTGCACATATGAACTTAGGCATCTCTCTCATGATCTGGATAATATGCTGCAATTTTTATGATGCCTACTACTGCTGTGTATTAGGTTATAGCCTTTCTGGCTTACTACATTTAAGATCTTTTAAGGTATGTTTTAGTAGCACCTGTAGCAAGTGTAAAACTAAAATATAAAATATTTGTTCTAGACAAGGTCTAAGCCACTGTGGCAGCAGACATGTCCTTCATTCCATCTGAGGAGAGAACAGAGAGATGATGAATCAGATGATTTTACTGTAAAGAAGGTGTATTTACCTGGTAAGGTTAACATTTAGTACTATTTAAAAACATTCAGGAATTAAGTATATGCACAATGCATTTGGGTTCATAAAACCTAATTTCAAAATGYATTCTCTCCAAGGAAAATATTTGGAGACAAGATGTAAGAGACGCAAGATTCAGGATTCTAGAGACAGTGAAGCGATTGCTGGACCATCAACTTCTAAGCTGCAGAAAAGCAGTCATGTGAAGAAAGGCGAACTTTTCAGAAGTGCCCTTGTTAACATTATATTGTGAGTGTTTTCATCTTTGAATAATGCGTTTTTACTTTCTGGTAGATGAATCATATTTAAAAATTAGATTAGTGGGGGAAAAAATGTTAAAGATTACATTCATATTCCTACTTCTGATTTGAGTCACCAGTATATCACCAGTTTTCAACATTGAAGCTTAGCAGGTAAAAAATACAAACTCAGTCACCTGCTTCACAGTTGTTTTTACATTGGAATCTCTTAACCTCATTGTAAATTGGTGCCCCTTACCTCTTTTGTTTTGTCTGTGCATGATGCATGATGCATGGTCTGTTCTTTTTTTATTAGGCAGGAAGACCATACTGAGAAGCAGCTTCCATCCCTTGAGGGAGCCCAGCCTTCAGAAACAGATTCTTCTATATCAGAGAAAGATATTTTGGTAGTCAAAGATGCTTTTCTAGAATATAAAATAAAATATAAAGCCAGTTGTTTATTGCAAATACAGACAAGGTGATTGATAACATGACAGATGATTGGCAGTGACAYGTTCTTCTGCTATCAGTTTCACTTTGATATATTATTTGCAATGTATTTTTTGAGAATGTAGATTCATTTTTAATGTTTGGTAATAGATTTTCTACCTCAGTGTATACACATATGTATTTATATATTTGACACACCTAATTATGAGCTGACTAGACGTATTTGTGATTGTGTTTTCATATGGCTCCCTACATTTCTCCCTACATTTCCCTACATTTCAAAACTTACTTACCTGTAAGTTTTAGATTTGTTTGAAACTCTGGAGACTTCTTGGATTTTTCTTAGGCTGTACAGCCCAGATCTAAGTAWTGAGGATAATAATGACCGTGCTGGAATGCTATGATAGATGAGTATACACTGGAAATGTATTTAAGGAAAGGACTGACACTGAAACAGTGCTATTGTAAAGGAAAGTCAGCTCATAACTGTCTTTGTATATATGTGTATATATATGTATATATGATTTCAAAGAGTTCATCTGATTTTCATAGAAATTTTTGTTACTTAGCTTTCTTCCAAGAACTCAGGTAAAGAATATCATTCTGTACCGTGTTTTTCCATCTCAACTCTTTTTTATGATCATTTTGCCTAATAGTTTTTGACAAGCTGATTAAGATATTTGCATTAGATTTGCTAAGTATATGTAATTTGCTGTGTTAGCCAGATATTAGTACTAATTAAATATACTTTTACTAAGCAAGTCCATATATCTATCTAAACCTGCAGTACCAGTGCCTGCCTGGTACTGTACATAACCATGGGTCTTATTCTTTTATCCTGCAGAAATACTACTATTACATCCACCATGGAATTGATACTGAAAATGTGGCCCCAATGGAAAAATCATGGCTAGACCATGTTTTAGCTTTAATTCCACCACATCTGAGAGTGCTTGAGGAAAGTATACATTTACTGTCTGATGAAATGAAAGAAGACTATCTTTTGAGTGTTAAAAAGTCTATAGGTAAATTTCTAGTATTTTACTCTTTAGAAATGTTCATTGTCGAGTACTCTTCCCTGTACTCTTCTACTGTTGTTGAAGCATTATGTAAGTATCTTCCTAAGTGTTAGGTGAACATTTTAATAAAAAGAATACTCACAATTTTTTAATCCTTGTTATGCTGAAAGCTAATATTGTTCAGTATTCTTGATCTTTTAAAATTTGTTTTAATGTTATTTCATAAATCCTGTTTAATAGTATAACTTTCTATTGAATCCCTTTTTGTGTATATTCAGTAAAATTACATAAACGAGTTAAACATTTAGTTCCCTTGTTTGTCTTTATTCTTTTGCTAAATTTATTTATATTTTGACTTATTTTTACACCTGTTCTAGTTGATTTTGTTTTAAGAGACCCCAGGGAAAAAGATGAAGACAAGAAGAAAGATGTCCTCCTACCTCATCGTGCAGAGTAAGAAAATGTATTTGTTCAAAAATCACTGACTATAGAGCAATGGAATAGTGTAGCATGTGTAAGGAACAGTCTTAAGTAAAGGCAGGCAATGTCAGATGGAGTAGAGCASAAAATAATAAAACTGAATAAGATTTGAAAATTGTATATAGCAGTCTGAATCCTTATGTGTAAATTGTATTGTACTCACTGGAACAAGGACATGCCCTGCACTTGACTTCAGTGAAACTCTGGCTTGTTTACAGATAATAGTTCGGTTCATTATAGACAGGTTTAAGATTGTACTACCTGAAGCAGCACAAATCTGTTTTGTTCTTCAAAGCAAGGCTTTYGACMCTGTCTCCCGTAACATCCTCATAGATAAGCTGATGAACTGTGGACTAGATGAGCAGAGAGAAGTGGATTGAAAACTGTCCGAAAGCCCAAATTTAGGGGGTTGTGTTCAGTGATAAGAGTTCTACTTGGAGGCCTGTAGTTAGCAGTGAATCCCAGAAGTCAGTACTAAGTCCAGTTCAACTGTTCAACCTCATCATTAATGATCTCCATAATGGGACAGAATGCACCCACAGCAAATTTAATGATGATGCAAAACCAGGAGTGGCTGATGCTCTGGAGGGGGGTGCTGCCATTTGGAGGGACCTTGACAAGCTGGAGGGTTGGGCAAATAGGAATGGAGTTATGGAGTTCAGCTAASGGAAATGCAAAGTCCTGCGCATGGAGTGGTATTAGCCCATGCACCAGTACAGCCTTGTGGCTGGCCAGCCTAAAAGCAACTTGGCAAAAAAGAACGTGAGGGTCCTGGTGAGCAACAAGCTGAATATGAGCCCTTGTGGGCACATTCCTCTGCTCAGGCAGAGCATTGCCAGTACCGTGTTTCTTTCCCTCTACTCAGCACTGGTGAGGCCACTTCARGGGCTTCCAGTGTCCAATTATAATTTACCCAGGACAAGAGAAACATGGAACTAGTGCAGCAGGTCAAGCTACATGATGAAGCACATCTGTTGCATGAGAAAAGATTCAGAGAGCTCAGGGAAAAGGCAGCACAGGAAGGATCTAAAAATCTGAAGGGAGGATGTAAAGAATATGGAGCCAGACTCTTTTCAGAGAAGCCTGGTGACAGGGCAAGAGGCAATGGGCACAAGCTGAAACACAGGAAGTTCCTTGTGAACGTAAGAAAAAGACTGGGTGGTTGAAACAGGTTGCCCAGATAGGCTGTGGGGCACTCAAAAAGGTGATCCTGTCGTAGCTGATGCTGCTTTGAACAGAGATTGGACTGGAGGATGTCCAGAGAGCCCTTTCAAAACCTCAGCTTTTCTACAATTCTCTGAAATCCAAAAGTAGAAAATTCTCATAATGGGCTAATAATCATTTTATTTCTTTAACAGTACTTAAAATATGAAACTTTCTTCTAGATATGAAAGATAGATGTAGAAAAATTTCATGTTTTTTAACTTCCTTTCAGCACTTTTTCTGTCTTCAATAGAATACATAATTACTGACAAATATATAAAGTTTTTTATATTTTTTTAAAATAGTACTTAATTATGGAAATGGGAGTAAAAGTTCTACAAATATATGAGCTACTTCTCAGGAGTGTTTTTGCTTTTCACTTAGAAATATGCTCTTCTCTTGGAAATAAAAAGCAGTTACTATTGTGGTAACTGAGGTTAAATTTTTCCATATGTAGAACAGAAGTAATTTTCTTCTACCATTTGTTACTGTTTACTGATTTTTTCCCCCCACATATTTCACTTTTAAGTCATCTCAAATCATTTTATTTGAGGAAAGCAAAATCTTGGAGAAGAGACAAAATATTTRTGGCTGAATAGTTCTTAGATCAGTTTCATTGTGGCATTCATYAGTGTCATTGTGGAATACTGTTATCATCAATGTTTGAGTAGGCTCATGATACTGTTTCTCATCAACTTACCGAATGTGTAGTTTTGCTGAATACCCACTAGAGCACTTTCATAACTGCCATGCCCTACTGCAGTTATGGATTTTTTATTATTATTGTTATTGTTATTATTATTGTTATTGTTGTTGTTATTATTATTATTATTATTATTAGTAGTAGTAGTAGTAGTAGTATGAAAATGGCTGCCTACGCAGTAAGCACACTGTCAGCACCACCAGTTGAGTGAGCTTTGTCAAGAAACTCACATGGGGAATACCCAAGCCGTTAACTAGAAATTGCTTCAGTTTGAGATGGTTGCCAATTTGCTCAGTCCTGCCAGGAATGTACTGATTATCTGCACTAGCAGAATGTTTGATATATATAAGTTCCTTTACTGGCAGAAATTTAGGATGCTGCAGACTTTCAGGTGTCTAAATGGCTAGCTGAACACTTGTTGGTGCCATGTCTTAGGTCCCTCAAGTGTTAACTGAGTTAGTGTAGCTTATTTTCCTTTTATTCCTCACTTACTCACTTCACAGAGAGCGTTTCAYGTACAACTCCTCATCAGATTCAGTGCCCAAGTTTGATACCCAGTACAATGGAGCAGTATTTCAGTCTCTACTCAGGACTTGATTCCCACCTTCTGTTTAGGACAGTACCGTTTGGAAGGTGATTTCATAATGTGAATAAGCAGAGCGTGCTTCAAGAAGAAATGAAAGTTACTCATCTGGATCCAGAATTGTTTGAAATGGAGTCTTCAATATTGACATGTCTACATAACCTTTTTCCTCTGAAACTGTTTATTGGTCTGAGATTTGATGTGAGGCAAAAGGATCTGAGTGAGGGTTAGAGTATCATGCTTCATTTCGTGGTATCACTCTAGGAATATTCAGGAAGATGTGGAAAAAGGGTGGGGAGGTAATGTGCTATATGTGCAATACAAAATTGTTCAGTCAATGTTTCCTAGACACATAAGTCTTTACTGAAGAACTACAGTTACCATTACTATTACAATTACCGTTACTACAGTAACACAAAAATTGTTACAGTGTATGTTTCTTAAAATGTAGTTTCAGCAGTATTAGGTTATTAGTATTTCAACAGTAACATCATCTAAGGAAATTGACATAGCTACAAGTAAAATTTTTTTWAAATAAGAAAGTATTTTTAAGATCTAAATAAAGAAGCAGACGACTAGATTTATTTTCTAAATTCTAAGCTTTCTCAATGCAAAACAATTATCTCAAAAAGAAGAGTACAAACATTTGATTCTTAGGACAGACAGCAATATTCATTGTACTATGATTTTTGCTTTTTAGAATTGAAGTAGTGCCAAAACCTTGGAACAAGTCTTTCTTGTCAGCATTTAGTTACATGAAGGAAAATTTGCATGCAGTAAATCCTACAATACTAGCGATTCTACATTTATGGGAGACTTCATTTAGGTAAGTGTTATCTATATCTCTTGGCTTTTCAGGTACTATGGTTGATGTTTCTTGACAGAACTGTACTTGTTCTAACATTTGCTCAATGATTTTGGAATCCATGTAAGGAAAAACATGGTTGGAGACATCCTACAATTTCTAAGTCACCATACTATATTTTTGGCTTGTGCRCTAAATATCAGGACATTGGTTATGGATATGACTTGCTTGTTCAAAATCCATTATTTCCACTATGCTTTATTTGTCTATAGGCCCTCTAACTTTCTGCTTTGAAGAATTTCTGCCAGTTTTTCCTCTATAGAGGTGAAGCTTTCCTGTCTGTTCTTCTGCAGGACTGATGTAGAACCTTTTCAAAAAATGTCACGTGTGCCATCATGTTTTCCTCTGGTACTAGGTAGTTTTAACCAAGAAGCTTAACATTAAACATTTAGTTATTTCATACTTGCTTTTCTTTAGAGCTTGGCTGAAATGCCACCTGGATTTAACAGTATGTTACTTTTTGTCTTTTTTTTTTTTTCTACAGCCTGTTCTTTTGTGCAGGAAAGTTCCAGAATAGACCTACTGTGGTCTTAAACTATGACCTTATCTTATCCAAGCCCTCTTCTTTTTTGACCTTTTTAGACCTTGACAAACCTTAGCTTTGAGGCTTTTTTGTGGTCTTTCTTTGGTCAGACATCCTCTTAGGTCAGTCTGTCTTCCTGTCAAAGAAGTGTTGCTGTCTTACTTAGCAGGGCTCTTGTGTTTTCCCTTAACTGATTAGCAGGGATAAAATTAGAGAGGAATTYGGGAGTCCTGGGTGATATGAAGTTAACCATAAGGCAGCAACGGGTCCTTGTGGCCAAGGAGGCCCATGGGCTCCTGGCTGCACCAGGAGCAGCGTTGCCAGCAGGGCGAGGGAGGGGATCCTGCCCCTCTGCTCAGCTCTGGGAGGCCAAACCGGGAGGACGGGGGGCAGCTCTGGGCTCCCCRGGACAGGAGGGACGTGGAGCTGCTAGAGAGGGGCCAGCGCAGAGCAATGAAGATGATGGAGGGGCTGGAGCATCTACCGCGTGAGGAAGGACTGAGCGAGCGGGGCCTGTTCAGCCTGGGGAGGAGAAGACTGAGAGGGACCTGATCAACATGGACAAATACCTGAGGGGAGGATGTAAAGGAGATGGGGCCGAACTCCTCTTAATGGTGGTCAGTGCCAGGACAAGGGGTAATGGGCACAAGCTGAAGCCCAGGCAGCTCCATGTCCATGTGAGGAGGAACTTCTTTGGTGTGAGGGTGCCGGAGCCCTGGCCCAGGCTGCCCAGAGAGGCTGTGGAGGCTCCTGCTCTGGAGACCTTCCAACCYGCCTGGATGCCGCCCTGTGCCCCGTGCTCTGGGTGTCCCTGTGGAGCAGGGGTKGCACTGGRTGGTCTATAGAGGYCCCTGCCAACCTYAACCATTCTTTGAGCCTGTGATTCTGTGAAAATACATTAGGTGGCCYRTTATTTTCTGYTTTCCAGAGCAGATCAAACTGCTTTCACGTTTCTTGACTAGGGAACTGATCAGGCCAGAGCATATGCTTAGTAGTAGACAAAACTTGGCTAATTATCTTTATAAATATTGAAAATAATATTTCTATATAAGCTTTGTATCATTTTATATATTTGTAAACTACATTGAGTTCTAGAAAGGAATGCTATTTAAAGCATTCATTAGTTTTAACTTATGAGCCTTGATATAATGAGTATCATTTACATTAGCTCTGATTCTGAAAATATTCATATGCTCAAATGTATATATGCAATTATAAAATTGTATGTCTATGTGTGTATATCTAAATTCAAAATCTATAAATGTATATATATTTAAATATATTTATATATGTTTATAATTATATCTTCAGTTTAAGGTCATGCATAGAGACAGCACTGCAGTGCTTACATGTGGTTCTGAARCCACATATTCTGAAATAATAGAAGGTAATTTATGAAAACCTTTAKATCTTTAAATAATTTTTAAAAACATTCTAAGCAAGTTTTTTAAAATATATTTTGAATGTGGTATATGAAAAAAAAATCTATGGAAACAAGAAAGTGAACAACAAAGTACTGTGAATATSATTCTAAAATATCCATATTGTATTCTGTTTCAGAGATTTACGCCTGATTGATACAGCAATATTTCGCAATAAACAGGGAGCTGCGGAACTCTCAGCTTTCCAGATTAAAGCCATGAGGGAAATTGGAAATTCCAAAGTGATTCTGTCTAGGAAGTATGATCCGGTGTATCCATATCTTTTATCGCTATAGTGATACCTTCAACTTTTCTTTTTTACTTTTTTGGAAGTCCAAATTTTGCAGAGGGAGAAGGCATGATCCATTTTAATGGTGCATTTGAAGAAAGGGGTACCCTATTGTGAAATCCTTTGAGGCTTACAGACAAACAGAGCTCTGTAAATATTTAGCATATTATCATGATCTGTACTTTTTTTTTAATTCTGAATTTTGAAGCAATGATACATATATGTTTTTAGTGCATTATGACAAAAACTTTTATTTTGAGGTCTCTTTTGTGCTCTATTCTTTGAAGGATTTTTTTTTAAAGTACTTTTAGCTTAATGGAGGCCCACTTTTTAAAAACTTCCCTAATTTTGATTTCCAGTTTAAAATTTGTTGGTCCACTGAAACCACCTAAAATACTGAATACTGAAGATAGAAATAAATGAAAAAAAAAAAGATAAATAACATATAACAATATAACTGTGATATAACTTTTTATATAATGGGACTTGCTTCATCCCTGTTGCATACAAAGAAAATTTCTCTTGATTGCAGTAACTCAGGTTAGCATAGCACTACCTAGCCAGCACTGTACCATTATCTGTAAAATGTCTAATGCAGTTTGCTAYTTAAATAAGTCGGTATCTACTCAGTTTTGTAACTCACTCTGAGAGAAAAGTCATCTAAGAATGTTGTATTTATAAGATCCATTGGCATTGCAGGTTATGCAAAATTTTTGAGTATAATGTTTGTACATCCAGTTTGAGATACYGAAAAAGAAACAAATCCCACTATTTTTCCAACAATGCACTCAGTATGCTGCAGATTTTCAAATAAGCATCAAAATTATTTCTATTTTTCCCTCCAGATATTGGTAGCCAAGCTGTATTATTTATGTTGATCTGATCTTTCTTTAATCAATAATGCTTCCTTGCTTCCGGCAGTTACTTATTACTCCTATTCTACCATATCAGGCTTCTATTGAATGAAACTTATTTTGGCACTTCTCTTTCCCCAAGTGCTTGTGTTTTCTGTGCTGCTAACTCAAAAGGTTTTTCTTTCAGCCTTTGTCTATCATTGTCACATATAGCCTTTGCTTTTTCAGATGTATTTCTCCCTGACCCAGATGATACTTCTGTGCTCTTGGATTAAGGCTACACGCTTTAGATGCTTTCTTGTTCCCTATTTCTAAGACTGCATAATAGAGCTGATTTCATTCCTTTCATTTTTCATTCTTAACATCTCTTGAAGTTACAAGTTGTTTAAAGAACTGAGTTATCCCTGGCACTTGAGTGTGGTGCCTCTGAAACCTTTCTGACCTCTCTTGGCCTGAGAAATAAGAGACAAAGCAAGACAGAAGATTTATTTTACTTGTATCTTGCACAAGATACAAGTGTCTTGTATCTTAAATGTGATTCTATAATAGGAGATAACATTTTCATGAACTTCTTAAAATTAAGCTATGGTTTTCCAAGTGTATCTACTGACTGCTTGTAATATATGCGTGTCTAGTAATTGACTTAAAAACTTGTGCTTATTAATGGCAATTTCTTTAWAAATCTTAAAATACTCTATTCTTTTAAGGTGGTTTCCAGAAGTGCAGAATATCTTTTACCAAGGTAATCGAAAAAAGCAAATACCCAGCAGTACCAACAGTGCTGCATTAGCATCTTTCTTCAATTGTGCTGCCACTTTAATGACTCGTCAACTAGAAAACTTGCTTTTGTATTCAATTGAGGACTTCACGGATTTAATAGTTCAACCTGCAGTAAGTAGATTTCACGGCCATATGAGCAACATTGCTTTCCAATGTACATAAATAGTTCTTTCAATTTACTTCTTTTCTGAAAAAAAAAAGATAGCATGAACTATTGTGGCAKATACCTCCTTGGAAAAAAAATATTTTAGAGGTGAATTAGTTATTAAATGGAGTTAAAAAACTAACACAAAGCACCTCACTTTTTTGTCATGTAGGAAGGAAAACATATTTTATGTCTGGTATCTTCAAGCACATGCTGCAGTCAGTAAGACAGAGTACAAGTTCATTAATGCATCTTGCATTATTGTAGGGCTACTTATCCGTAGGGAAAAAAAAGTAGGAATCATGCTATAGAGAGTGTGTGATTTATTTTTTATGATAGAGAGAATATGTTTTTAATTCCTTCATAATTAGTAATTAGTTCAGCCTGCTGTCTCTAAAAACTCTGAATTGAGTGAACTTCAATGTCTGTTGTGTTCATTTTCTGTGACTATGAATAAGATGTACTTATTCTTTAATTTTATACATTCTAATAGCAATCTTAAGCTCCCAATGGTAATAAAATTCTTCCTTTATTCTTCCTATTTATATTTAAAAATAATTAGAATATGTTGGCAGATATATGGAAGCTAAGAAAAGTCATACTCAGATTAAAGATATGAAAAATTCAGTTATGCCACTAGGGATAAAAGCTTATGAAAATTCTAATACTAGGATCCATCAGAATCTATACCACAAAAGAGACTACTTTCTGTAGTGCAAATATGATCTCAGATTAGATTTTGTGGGTCAGATTCTTGTGTAGCAACTAAAATTGGAAGCAGATTTTTTAAAGTAAAAGTAGATTAGTATTGACTGCTGCAGAGGATGAATCTCTATTTATTCGTATTACAGTACAAAATAGTATAGTAATATAGTAATGCCTATATTAATACAATTATGAGGGCTAATACTGTAAAGCTACTCTGCATCAGCCTGTGCAACCTTAGCAAAGTTTTGGCTTGTGCTCACTGAGAAAATAACATATTACATTTGATATCAATGAATAACATTTTTATATGTATTTTATTAAATATACTTGCCATTTGCATATATAATTTCATTACGATTATGGCATGACATTTGCAATAAATGTCCCAATAATATTAAGTGTATATGCTGGAGTAATAATTCTTAACGATCCTTTGATTATTAGCTAAAATTTTACTCTTTTTTTTTTTCTCTTTTTAATCTTAAGAAATCAGTCCTTGCCTGCGAACATTCAGGTTTCATTCTGCGGTTAATTCTTGAGAACGAYTGCATTAAATTTGAACCTAACTTCAATGACTGCGAAGATATATTGCTGAATGTTTATACCGTTATGATTAAAGCTCTCAGTGATATACCAAGAGTCGAGACCAAATTATTTTCTAAATGGGTAAGAAATCACAACCTTCTTATTTTTATTTTYTTATTATATTGCTGCTGTATTTACTTCCTAGGTATTTTGAGGTATTTTGTCAGTCCTACTGACAGAAGTCACATGGTAATACAATAGCATGCTTTTAGTCTATTTGAAATGTTTTGAAATGATCTTAGCTCTATTAGTAAAACTACAATCACTGTTCTGTAAGCAAGTAGAAAGCTAGGAGAGAACTAGTTTCTTTGTGTTATTGTCTCAGTTACTCCTACARGGGTATTTTAAGCTAAAACCAAAGCTGATGCATTTAAATTTTAAATGTGATTCTGCAGTGTGCTGGAAACTGTCTTCTATTTTGATGAGAAGGATATTCTTATCTTCAATACAATTTTTTGTGATTAGACTATCCCTTAAAAATGGAAAATATTTTAAAGCAATTTAGACAAAAAAATGAGAATATCCAGGTAAGTAAAAAAAGTAATTCTCACCTACTTTTTTGCATGTTACTGTCAGCATTAGTTTTTAATAAAGAGAGAGTCAATGGAATGACCCTTAGTGCTTCTTGATCATTTCCTAGTGAGCTGTGAGATGTGAATGCTTTTTTCCTGAAAGACTGCCATTTCGAGATACTATTGCTCTTTCTGCTTAGTACAAATTTGTATTTTAAGAATGAAAAATTGAGTTATTTAAGAAAATCTAAACATATCTCAAGCATGCATGAATTGATGAAAAAACAGAGCTTCTGACACTTGCACTTCTACATATTTCAAATATTATGGATTCATCAGTTGATGATAAAACTGAAGTTGTGGTGGCTCTCTAGCAAAGATAAAATCAGTGTAGATTAAATATATTTTTAATAGTTTTTTTAAAGGTTAATTAGTATATGGACTTCTGAACTTCAAATGTGTTTAGTTGTTTGTCTGTTTAGTTGTTTGTTTAACACAGATATATAAGCTAGGATATACAAAATTTGGAAATAGAGTATAAATAGCTATATGTAAAAATCAGATTTTAAAGCAAACTTTAATTAGAGAAATTAAAATTTAATTAATTTTCTATTCTCTTTATCTTCTGGGAGTTAAATGAGTCATGTACACAACTGAAATGTGAAATCTTTTTTTAAGCCTAAAGATGATGCTGCAAAAGTTTTGAAGCCTGTTATCCCGGATGAAGTCTTAGATGAACACAGGAAAAGGATCAGAGAAGAAATTGTCAAAGAAAGTGCTGCACCAATGGAACATCTCCAGCTTTATGATAAGTACAGCTTCTTGGTAAAGAAACAAGCTGATCAAGATATTGAGAAGTTCCTGGCACAGAAACATACCTTTGAGGAAATAACAAGTGAAATTACTAAGTACCATGAACTCAGTAAGGAAATACAATATACATCTAGAAAGGTAAATTATAATGATTTTCATGAAGAGATATTGACAGCATTTCAATGTTGATTTTGTACTAAGAAGAACTAGTTCTTCAGAAGTAACCATATATAGGGTGCATTTACCCTGTTTGTGTGAGGCATGGTTCTTTCTGCTAAACATAATTCTGGAATTTATGTAGGCATTCAGGATATGCCTCTCCTAAAAGAAAGAACAAGCCTAGCCAGAGTTTTCTTCTTTCCAATCCTCATTGTGATGTTTTTTGATTTTGTTTTTGTTTGTTTGTTTGTTTTTTAGAAGACTGAAGGGGTTTTCCTTAAACTTTTTTCCTTAAATTGCTTGATGTGAACCTGAGTTCTAGGGAAACTAGTCTGCACTGATCTTTCCTTCATGAGTGCCCCTGTGTATGGGATTGTGATACTCACTGGGCAAGAGGGTYCCACAGCAATGCTGAGGCATGTCACATCCTTAGGTGTTTATCAACATAAAACAAGATTATGCATTTTAGATGTATTTTAAGCTCTCTAATTTTACCAGGCAACATTTGTTGTTGTCTCCTTACAGACAATATATGCCCGTTCTATAATGAAGCAGTGGCAATATTTATCAAGACAGAAAGCAACAGTGTGTTATGAAGATTGGATTCCAGACATGGAAGAGCAGTCGTTCCTAACTGTAGTTTTTGTTCCTCTTTGCCTTTTTCACTGGAAAGTTTAGGATATGACTAGATTCCCAGATAAGGTCCCTGAAAAAAGGTATAAGAGAAAAGCTGTATGATGTTCTGATAACTGCTACATTTGTGTTGCAGTACCTCCGTCTAGGAATGTTTGAGCTGCATTGTGATGAACTGATAAATGCTTTGGCAAACAGAGCAGATAACATTTGTGGAAAGCTTATTGCCAGAATGTTCAAAGATTATCAAGATGTAATCCTGAGGTAAATCTCAATCCAAAAGTGTGTATTTACGTGTATTAACTTTTGTTTCTACTGTTGAATTTTATAATCCTTAAAGCATATTTAATCTCATTTTTGCTGTTGTAGATGTGTGTGATTTGATTATGAATTTGATTTTAAAAAGAAAAATTGTTTTATATATATTTCAGACTCTGTGATGAATTTGAGAGAATATCAGAAAAAGCCCTTTCTACTCCATCAAATACACATGAACTAATGGAATTCAAGGTACTCTTTTCCTTTTAATGACTCCAAGCAAGAAATGGCTACCAATAGCACTGTTCTGTCCTTAAACAATAGCATTTCCAGGTTGTCTGCTTTTATGGATATGATTCCAGCCCTCTTAAAGTCACTGGTGCTGTGCCTGCATTACAAAAACTTGAATTAGATGTTAGAGGTTAAATATCCTTTCCTGGTGCCCCAAAGTAGTTAAGGGACCTTAAAGGAGTATTTTATCCTTCACAACAGAGCACTCATTTGCACTCTTTGGGAACTTTTGTGAATTTTGCATTTATGGGTTGATTTATAATTTAAATTTCAGGAGATGCAAAGCTTGCAGTTTTGTAACTAGAAGTTGCCACTTCTGTAATCAAAGCCTGCTGCTGATTTGCTATATTCCASCAAAGGACTCACATATACACCTGGAGCAAATTATGTGTCTAAGTCTCCTGCCCTTCAGCAGGTTCTATTCTGTGTTCCTGCCCGAGCGATTGGCAGAGTTAAGGCCTAGGGGCTTGAAGGGCTTTGAATCCTTACTGCCATCAAGTTGAACACAAGTTATCAATGGAGTAATTTTTTCAAGTGAAAAATAAAATGTTAAGTAGATGAAATGTATGTTGGAATATGTTCCCTTTAAAATGCTRTGTTTAATGTTATAGTTTTGTGTTGGACAAAAAACAGATGACATGTTCTCATGTGCAGTGTACAACAATATGTAGGGTTTGAACCCTTACTAATAGTTCTTCCATCTCATTGCTGAGAAGATGCATAAATCTTCGTTTTGGATATTCGTTAGTAAGCAAACGTTCTCCAGATCCAGAGCAAGGAGAAAAACCTGCTGCATAGAAACTACTGTTAAAAAAGAGAAGTATAAATTTACTGGACAGTTTATCTCCACCTAAAAAGTCCAATACTACGTTATGTCATCACATGTTTTTTTTTCCTGTAACTTAATGGATATAAAATAGTTTTTATGTTGGTGTAATACTGACCCGTCCAATTGGCCAACATTTTTACTACTGCAGCTCTTTCCTTTTTAAGAAGATTTTTAATGCTTAAGAAGTGCTATTTATATTAAATTATATAAAGCATGTCTTATTTTTTAATTTCTCTTCTCCAGGCCTACATACAAAAGGTAGAAACATGTGAAATGCCTGAACTGGAACAGAAATTAGTGGATGCTCTACACTGTCTTGCTTTCCTGATAGACTATGTCAACCTTTCACCAGCAGATATGCGACTCAACAATAGTGTTTTTCAATGGTATGCACGAATGCCAGATATTTTTGAAGAGCACAAAAAGATAATTGAAGAAAAAACAGAACAATTCCAAGAAGGTCTTAAGGTTTGTAATGACAGCATTTTGAAAGTTTTTGAGTTACTGATTTTAAATGACACRTATGATATAAAATCATATAAAACTGAATACTCTCTATTATTTTCCCATTTATTTTAAGAAAGTTCAAAGCATAAGTACAAGTTGTCATATTATTCCTAATATTAACTAATTTTTGTCTGTTTCCTGTTCCTTCACTGTTTGCATGTCTGTGAGCTATGTTTTAACATTTTGCTCTCAGTTCGGTGATGTTGACAGAATTTATTTGTATGTGAAATCTTAAAATTTATATTCCTTAAACACTAGTCGATGGCTTCGTTTTTGGACATGAGCAGTTATTTGGTGTCAGTGGCAGTGTACTGAAGGCAATGAAAGATCTACAATTAGTCCCCCAAGAAAATTATCTGCATTTATAAGTGTGGTTTTCCTGCTAGGATGAAGTCTGATGATGCAGTTTTATAACATAAATGTGGATTATAAATGTGCTTGACTTTTTTTTTCATGATAATACATTCGTTTGATGTTAAATTAGCTACGTTGCCAGCGGTTTGTGGAGGAGCTGGAAAGTTGCGCAAAACAAGTTGAAGAACTGTACACATTTGGAGACATTCAGGAAGTCAAGAGGTACTTGAAGAAAGCTCAAGCGTTAAATGCAAAGTTGGATCTTGCTGCTGATAAGGTAATTTTTGTAGTCTAAACTAGCCCAGTTATATGAACTGTAATTTTTATTATCTGTGTTAGCAGGTTTGTGGAAGAATAATTCAGCTGTGAAGTGAATTTATCTGTTTTGCCATATAAAAAGCAAATTTACTGAGCACAATAATTACAGATTACACTTGTTTTGAGTTAAGACAGCAGCAGTATGCATAGAGAAATATKAATCTTATGTAGGTTTTCACAAAACGTTCACCTTGATGGTTCTTCTGAAGCTTGTTACAGCTTCCTGTCTGTTACAGCTTCAAGAGTATTGCAGATTATAGACGAATGCCCRGGAGGCATTGAAACCTCTAGCTACATTCCTCTATTGACTAGCATGAATGCTGAGCTGTTAGTGTTAATGATTACTCCTGCTGCATTCAGTGGCAGCAGTTTTTTAATGGACAGGTTTAATTGCTGAAAATTTAATTTGAAACTTGTTGAAGTCACAGGACAACCTCCCTAATCACTGTGGCAACGACTTGATATCATGGACAGCTTTGTTTATATTTCACACCCCACTTGTGTTTCCACAGATTGATCAGTTTAATGCAGAAGAAGAGGCCTTTGGATGGCCAGTATCTTACTACCCTCAGCGTAAAAAGGTCCAGGATACTCTCGCTCCATATCTTCGTCTTTATGATATGACTGTTGAATTCAACCGAAAGCACCAAGACTGGACGGAGGGCTCACTTACAAAAGTGAATCCAGATGAAGTAGAGTCAGATGTAGGAAACTATTGGCGTGGACTGTATAAACTAGAAAAAATCTTCCATGATTCTCCGAATGCATTATCAATAACAACAAAAATTAAAACAAAAGTAGAAGAATTTAAAAACCACATTCCTCTTATCCAGGTGATATGCAATCCTGGTTTGCAAGAAAGACACTGGGAAGAGATGTCCAAAATTGCTGGTTTCTCACTATCTCCTTCTGAATATTCAAATGTCTTGTCATATATTAATTTGCATCTTGAACCATTCTTAGAAAAGTTTGAGACCATCAGTGAAACAGCCAGCAAAGAGCATTCGCTTGAGAAGGCTTTACTGAAGATGATTTCTGAATGGGATCAAATGGAATTCTCTGTTCTTGCCTACAGAGAAACGGGAACTCATATTTTGTCATCTGTAGATGATATTCAGATGTTATTGGATGACCACATTGTCAAAACTCAGACCATGAGAGGATCTCCATTCATTAAATACTATGAGACAAGAATAAGGTAATCTCTTTTTCTAATAAGAGCCATCAGTGATATTACTGAAAGATATTACCAGACTATAGACAGATCTTGACAGGTTGCTGAGCGGTTTTAAAATGTTCCCTACAGCTAAAGACACCAGGTGCATCACAACATTATCTTTATTTTAGTGTATATTCATGGTGTATCTTACAAGATAGGCTTTGGATCTTGGAGATCTAGCTGATTGCACAACACTTGCTTTTATTTGCTTTTTCATAACACAACAAAGTGTATGCTGGCTTGCTCCGAGAGAAGATTCCAAACTGTTTTTTCTTTTTCTTTTTTTTTTTTATAAGCAAATTAGGTAACTTGGCTAATTTTCTCTTCAGAAACATGCATTTTGCTCTGCTTCTTGGTAGAAGCAAAATCACCGGAGACTCTGTACCTATACCACTAGAAAGATGAAAGAGAGACTTCAGCTCGAGAGGGACTCCGGGAGGTACCAGGAGATGGTACATCCAAGCAAAGCTGTTTGTTGCTTGGAAACTGTCCAGAAAAGGAATAAATGATGAAGATAGGATGTTTGCAAACATGTCGCTTTACAGAACTCAGTACAACCAAGGTCCTTTGGAGAAAAATATTATCTGTTAATACAATACATATTTTAACAGCATAGCAGTAWTTTTTTATACTATTTGTGTCTTCAATATCCAGTGATACGAGTAGCAAATTATCATGCTCAGTGTTTTTATACTTAAAGGAAATGTGAATACAATTAATATGGAATTACTAGTAGAATTTTCTTTTTCTTTTTTTTTTCTTTTTGTAAATTATATGTTAGAGAATTAAGTATGCAAGGAAGTTAGAGAACTGATAAYACTCTATCTGTATGTAGCATTGGTAAGGTAGTGAATATTGCCTCAAATGATGCTGTTAATACTTTTAAAAGGGTACTGAAAATTTGAGGACATTCAGAAAAACTAATAGATTAAAGAATGTTGAATTTTTGGTTATCCAGAGAAATAACTGAATCAGTATCGAATTATAGTATCTTGAATSCACACTGATGTACCATAATATTGAAGGACTCTCTAAACCTTCAGATAAGTATGTTCAACATCGATTTTTTAAAACTGAAGTCAAAAATAAGATGTGATGCTTTAAATAATGATTTAAATTAGCCATGGGAATATAGTAATGTTTTGTTACCAGAAGTCTTAATGTCATGTCTTAATGTCTATTACATTAAGTCTGAATGTCTTTTGGGGAGAATGGCTGCATATTTTTGTTTTGATAGTTCAGGCTACTTTCCTGGCCTTATTTTGGTCTCTCAGCCTTTCTTACCTTCAGCCTTCTTACCAAGACATTACCAAGACATCCATGTTACCATGGGCTTCACCAATACTGTTTGTCTGTTTAACTTATTTTATGAAATTCTGCAATTAATTTACAAAAAAAAATGTAGTTCAAACACAAACTGATTATCTACTTATGGAAGTGAGTGTGGACTTCATTACGCAGGAGATCAAACTATGTTGATGCAGTATTCTGCTGAACATGCTGAAGATGAATTCTGCTTAAAATTTACACCCACTGCTCTTGCTGTTGTGCATAACATTCCAGAAAGATGTCAGCTGCCTGAGAGAAATGTTTCACTGGAGGCCTCAATTCATGCTTTTGAACTAATGTTATTTTATAGGGAATGGGAAGGAAAGCTGATGTTGGTACAGGAGATCCTGGATGAATGGCTGAAAGTTCAGGCTACTTGGCTTTATTTGGAGCCCATTTTCAGTTCTCCTGACATTATGGCTCAGATGCCTGAGGAAAGTAGACGATTCACCACTGTGGATAAAACATGGAAAGATATAATGAAGTCGGTTTTGCAGGTAAGTGCCATTATCTTAAGCACATGGAAAGGATTTGTAGTAGGTACCAGGAAATTGTTTCTGACAACACAGTTAACTATTTCTTCATGGTCCATTTTCTTAGATTCTCTTTGTGGAAGTGTTTCACTGAGAATGGTAGGAATGTTGGAGGGAGGGAGCGGGGAGTTCAGGTAGTCCAGTTTCCTGCTCGAAGCAGAGCTAGTGCCAACACTGGATTAGGTCAGCCATGTCTTCATTTAGGCAAGTTTTGAAAAGCTTTAAGGACAGAGATTCTTTGGAGATTACCATCAGAGACCATCTGCTGCAGTCCTGCACATCCTAATGCCCAAGCAGAACCTGCCCAGCCAAGGTTGGTGCCTGTTGCCCATCTGTCACTAGTGAGAAAAGGTTGGCTCTGTTATTTTTGTGACTGCCCTTTGAGGAACTGCTGGCTGCAGTTGGATTCTACCTTTAACTTCTTCTGCACCAAACTAGACAACCCAAGCTGTCTTAGTCTTTTCTTAGTCCATGTGTCATACTGATGAGGAAAATGAAGCAGGATATAAAGCAAGGTAACACAATAACGACACTGGCACTATAGGTCAACTTGTGCGAGGTTCATAGATGAATGAATAAAGTTATACACTGGTTATTCCTTTTGGAAAAAAAAAGTTTATGTGCATATGGAATGGTAGAGGTACCTCTGTAACTCTAAATTCTAGATGTTTAATTTCCTTCATAAACACTATTCTGATCTACGATGAATCAGTACAGAAAGCAGTTCTCAAACACATTCCCATGTCTGACTATTCAAGATGTTAGTATCTCACAGGTTTGCTTGTTGTTTTTCTCTTTCTAGAACGTACTGCACAGGACTGTGCAAATGCTGTTTGCTTCTGTATTTAGATTTTTCTAGTTCTTGGCAAATGCAATAGTCTAGCCAACCTTAGGATAAAGAACATTTGTGTGGTCTGTTCTGCTGTTCCTCATAGACGGAGCGTGTTACCTTGTAATACTGGTAGCCTTTTAGGTAGTTCCAGTAATGACTAGAATGACTGTATTTATTCAGAATCTGTTTCCTAATGCCAAGGTCTGTTCCAATAGGCCCTCTGCTTTGTTTTAGATTCGTGATGCCCTCTATATTGGGGCCAAAAGTGTTGTTAGGAAGCGAAAAACACATTATGTTTTCATCACTGTCATGCCCTTGCAGGCCTTCGAGATGCATTAGGTCATTAGAAGAAATGCTGTATTATTATGGATTGTTATTGCTGTACTAATTACGGGGTATACTATTCTGGCATATGTACTTCCCTGTACAAACAAAAGACAGCTTTGTTTTCTGTGTGTGATTAGATATACCATACTCACAGATTTATTTTGGCTGAACAACTAAGATTTTTTTTTTTCCAGAAGATGGCACTATTTTTCTATAAAATCAGTACCTGACTTTTACGATGCAGAAGCATGTTCTTTTCCAGTGAATATGAATGGTCTTTCTTAAATCACAACACTAACTTGAGTCTGCTTATGCTTTTCTGCATTTATATGCCATTGTATTATAAAACTGCTGTGAGAGAAATCCAAATACTTTGTCTATTTGCCTCGCTTTTCATCATGTATTTGAATAATAAAATATTATTTATTTTTAAATATCTAAATCAAGCAATGTGCATTAATGAGGATTAAATTACATTGTGATTTAATTTCTACTTTTCAATTAAAAAAATCTAGAATGTTTTTATATTTCTGTTGGGAAGAAAGTAAAGATTAAATGCAAGGAAAAAAAATCCAACACTGCAACCTACGAGACATTAAAAATTATATATGAAAACTAGAATTAGTGGTGGTCTTTTAACAAGGTGTTCCAAACTTTTGTCACACATTTCTTTCGCACTATTTTCCTGATACAGTTTTGTTTTTCTTTAATGGATAAAATAAGTGACGATGATGTTTTGAACAATTAAAAACTATGGCTTACTTTTTTTTCCCCCCTTGCTTTAGCAGAGCTATAAATTTAGCATTTAAATGCCAGAATTTGATGTTCAGACAACTGTATTTCTTTCAATAAACTTGACAGCCTTTAGCTATTTGCAAAAAAGAGATTAATTTGGAAATCAATTCTAAATATATGCATATCTTGCTATCTACAAAATATATAAATAAAAAACCCTYGATGTTTTTCCAGTTTATTCAATATCTTATAACATCTATCTTGGCAGTTGTTTTCAAGCGCTATTATAAAAAGAAATAAAAATATAACAAAATTTTAGAATTTTAGACTTTAGAATCAAGTCTTAACTTTTCATATTTTACTAGCAATTCTTTAAAAAATATGAATTTGTTAAATGTGTTCCCTTTACCAGATCACATGTTTAGTCAAATTTAGTATTGAAATTTTATAGACAATTTTATAGTCAGTGTTGCCTATCTGTAGCTTTCTTTTGTCAAATCTCCTAATCTTCTGTGTATATTTACATGTTTCTTTAATAGAAAGAAAGATAATTTTTATGCATGGGGATCTGATACCACTTACACTGGGTATCTTGTTTTCATAGTTGCAGTTTTAAAAATCCATAAAATGGTCTTGATTGTGCATTTTAATTAATTATATAGTCTAGTTGCACAGCCTGTATAAATTGATAATGCTGCAACAGATTTTTCGGAGTTATGCCACTTGATGTACTGATCCTGTGTTTTGAAAATTATTTTCAAAATAGTAGCAGATGTCTGAAAAATTTACGTAAAGCCTAACTACTTTTTCAGTCAAGATTTGTAAGTTCTATCTTGGAAATACTTTGAGTAAAGCCAAAGTTGACATAAATCTGGACCAAGATTTCTGCACTGTCTTGTGGCACATTGCTTGGGAAGACTTCACCATACTTATTGAGTGGTTTTCTGTTTCAGGACAAACATGTGCTGGCAGTAGTAGTAATAGAGAAGATGCTGGAAAAACTGAAAAAGTGCAATGAATTTCTGGAGCTAATTCTCAAAGGACTTAATGAATACCTAGAAAAGAAACGCTTGTTTTTCCCCAGATTCTTCTTTCTGTCTAATGATGAACTCCTTGAGATTCTTTCAGAGACCAAAGATCCTACTCGGTAAAGTAATATTTCATAGAAATATTTGTGGCTCATGGGGCATGCAAATAGGTTGTCATATTATTTCTCTAAGCCTCAAACTCTCTTTTTATTCATTGTCAGTTACAGTATGAAGCATGTAGTGGATTTGATTTTATGAAAAGTGATTTTTAATCAGAGTAATTTTTAAAATGGATGATTGAACTTAGCTTAGGTTTTTAAACTAGTAAACTTTCCATATCTTGAGTTTTCAAAAAGATTTACAAGTTTACAAGAGTTTACAAAAGATTTTGTTAACGTTGTTGCTTTACTCAAGTTCCTTGAAGTTTATGATTGTTTGTTGGGAAGGCATATATAGGGAAATATTATATACTGTAGGCAGGTTAGTAGTTGAACAAACGATGTTTAAAACTTACTAGTATTTATGTTACAGAAACTATATGTAATATTTTACATGTATAAATTTGTCTTCAAAAAATAAGCTGTTGGATAGGCATCTTGCAGAGGAGTAGTATACAAGAATTATTGATGAGGATAAAATTTTAGTATAAAATGAACTAAAAATGATCTTTCAAGTAGGTTTTCAGAGGTAAATTAAAATAAAAGCATTTAGATATTCTTTTCTAGAATTGGCAGGAAAACCTTGTCAAAAGATGTTTTGTTTTCTAGGGTACAACCTCACTTGAAAAAATGTTTTGAAGGAATTGCAAGAGTGGAATTTACTGATGTACTCGATATTACACACATCAAAAGTAGCGAAGGAGAGACTGTGCAACTCACAGGGACGATCTCAACATCTAAAGCTAGAGGTCAGGTTGAAAAATGGCTGGTTGAACTGGAGGCAGCTATGCTGAGTTCTATCCATAAGGTAACATGCTCTCATCTCTTGTGTTTGCACTGAAGCAGGGGAAAAGCTCATGATTGACATATAGTTGTTAAAGAACCAAAGTATTTAATTGAAGAGATTTCATAGTCTGTTATATTCAACACAAAGCCAATTATTTTGGTCCTGATGTGGGAAGACGTAACAGTATAAAGCCTCTGGAAAGGCRTGCTTAAAGTTAAGCAAGTTTTTTCATCAGTCACAGCTGTTATGGTGTACATTTGTGTTGCTTACTGCACGTGTAAGTGCTTAAATTAGGAGTTTATGCCACCTTTGTATCAAAGGACGGTGTAAACCTTTCTCCATGGAATGAGTGTAAGGTGGACTTTATAAAAAATACGCACTGATATTTGAAATAGACAACTGTTCAGTTCTCTGAGTTTTAAGTTTTTCTAWTTTCTTTTTAACTTTTTAAAAGACAAAGAGATACAATTTATGCTGAATGAAGCTATTTCGCATTATTTTATGTTTTTATGGTTCTCAGTTGTACTTAATACTTAACTRCTTGAGTCCAGGTAGCAAAAATGGCTTGTTCTTACTACTGAAAATGTGATGAGAGCCACTGTTGAGAGACATGCAAACATCAGTGAAGATGTCTAAACAAATTCATTTCTCTATGATACTGAACAAGKCAATCTCTGAGTGAGGTAATAGTGATTGTGATCTTATGAGAATACAGTTCTGGGTTGTCTACAGAAAAACCCCAGAACTTCTGTTTTGAGTGGAAGCACTGAGCTCTTGTGCTGCTGTGAGTGGTCAGTAGGTGAAACACGCTCCTGACAGCGGCTGAAGGCTGGACGGTCCCCTCCCAGCTGCTCGGGTGCATTCCCAGCGTGAAGTAATTTAAAGCTTAAGGTTCTTTTTCAGTCTTTGATACATGCCCTTAAGTACGGAAATACAATTCTTATTTTGGTTGCTTGCACTTTTACTGATGCATTTGTTCAGGGRATTATGTAACTGATTTTATGCTTCTGTTGTGCCGCTTGTCTTTCCCCAAGCTAACTAATATCTATATAAAGAGGATTTTTTTTTTTTATTCTAAAAATATCTGTTCCTCATTGGCTCTCCAGTGATTCTTGTATAAATAGACAAGATTAAATTGCAAAAAGATCCAGATCTGTAATGTCCTACTTAATTATGGCCATGTGACAGGACAAGGGGTAACGGGCACAAGTTGAAGCCCAGGCAGTTTCATGTCCATGTGAGGAGGAACTTCTTTGGTGTGAGGGTGCCGGGGCCCTGGCCCAGGCTGCCCAGAGAGGCTGGGGAGGCTCCTGCTCTGGAGACCTTCCAACCCGCCTGGATGCCGCCCTGTGCCCCGTGCCCTGGGTGTCCCTGTGGAGCAGGGGTGGCACTGGATGGTCTATAGAGGTCCCTGCCAACCTCAATCATCCTGTGATCCTGTGTGATTCAATGATTTAATTAAGAATCATAGTTCTTTTTTTTTTTTTCCAGACTGTATTGCTCCAGTTTTCAGTCTCTCAATATCCTATAATAAAKATAACCATTTCTCCTATTATTTTCATTCTTTCAATGACAACAGAGGTAATTAAAGGTACTCACAGTTTTCCTGAAGCACTCTTAGTGTACAACAGTTTAGCTGCGATAGTTTTAGAGAAGTGCCTAAGACATGGAATAACCTTATTTACTTGGTGCATATTAGGCAGCAGCTTATGCATAAGAAATGCATAAGGGTGCTTTGTCTGCATTTAACCTGTAACTACAGGACTGTTATAAATCTCTGCAATAGATAAACTTTTCATATTTTTAATGTTGATACATATTTTTATTCATGGATGTATCATCTTTTTTATTGATGTCATAATGCATATAGATTTTATTAATTATAGAGAAGCTTGGCACTACAAAACAAACAGCAAGTTTTCATTCAAGTAATTTACATTATCTGTCCAAAGACATATCTCAATTTATAAAGGAGTTGATAATAAAAAATTCTGTTTGAGTCGACTGGTTGCTGTGGACTCCATTGGGAGTTTTTATTTTAYGTGGATTTCTGGAATGATGCTAGAATCAGGTTCACCATTTTATTGTTGCTGAACAAAGTTACATACACGTGTAAATACACTGAGGTTTTACCAGAGTGGCTGGATGAAAAAAGCACTATGACTTTTGGATATCCCTTGCAGTTAAATGTGTTCTTGTTTTCAAATTCGTTGTAGYTATGCCTAGAAAATTAGAAGCTTCTGAGGGCAGGCATCATATCACAAAGTGCTGTAATATTAGTTCTCAGAAAATTTACGTAATTGATTGGTTCTTATTATGATTTTTTGAGCTTTGTTGAGACATCTGCTTGCAAAATTTCAGTGTTACAGAATTAAATTTGAGCCTGAATCTTGATCTTGATTAATTTTTCATTCTCAGAACTGAAATCTAACCTAAGTTAATCTAGAGCTGAGCATTATCTATTTTCATCTCTGCTTGTGGTATGCTTTTCTCACATACAGGTCATTGGGGATGCAATTGAAGCTTATCCAAAAACTCCACGTGTTAATTGGGTACGAGAGTGGCCTGGACAAACCGTCCTTTGCGTGTCTCAGACTTTCTGGACAATGCAGGTACAGATGTCTATTAAAAAAGGTCAAAAGGTAAGCACATTTTAAAGGAATAAAAATAAACTTGTAAAATTGGTATCATGTGTTAGTACACCAGGCCTTTGCTTATATTGTTTTGGGGTGGATAGATGCTCAGTGTAACAGAGAATCTTTTGAGTGTCTGAAATCTGATTCTGGAGGGCTTTGAGACTGGTTTTTCCTTTTGGCTGTAGGCAGCCCAGGTTCAACATCGTGTCGGGGAATATTCTGTGTGACTGACTGTGCACAGTGTGTGTCTCAGGGAGAGCAGCCCCGTGACACGCTCAGCTGTATGAATTGGCATTGCTTSTCTGTCTGTGATGCAGAAGCCCTCTTTACCTTCATTAATGCTTAATGCTAGGGCTGCTAAAGAAGCTAATTACTGTCCTAACGGTTGTCAAGGAATGAATATACGTGCAGAATGGGAACAGAATTGATGATCTACAAGCTCCACTAGTGGAATGAAAGGCACTTAATACATTGAATTTATAGTGAAATACATAAAAAGGACTATTTCTTGTATTCTCAGAAGAAAATAGTGTAGGCTCTTTTGTTTCCAGATTGGTATCATAGGTTTAAACTGGATTCTTTTAAAGTAGAAGAAAACTAAACAACAACAACAGTAAAAAACTTGTTGAGATTGTTCGGGAGTGTACTATTTTTATAGTAAGAATGAACATTTTAATATAGAGAAAAAAGATTATAAAAAAAGATAATGCCTCAGATTAGAAATGCAACTTTCTAACTTTTTAACACTTTTTTCCAGGCACTTGAGGATTTTCTGGAACAGAATAATAAACAGATTGAGGACATTGTCACCTTGGTGAGAGGAAAGCTGTCCAAGCAGAATCGAGTGACTCTAGGAGCACTTGTTGTGCTTGATGTTCATGCTAGGGATGTTCTTGCATCTTTAGTCAGCAAGAAWGTCAAAGATGAAAGTGACTTTGAATGGTTAAGTCAGCTTAGGTACTACTGGGAGGTAAGTGACACCTCTCACTCCTCTTAGAAGGCAATTTCTCTTCACAGTTTTTCAATTTGTGCTTGCTTGCTGACACAAGGAATGGATACRCTAATAAGGGGCTTTTTTGCTGATRAGAGAATTCATCTAACCAGTCATTCTGTGGATTGCAAACTAGAATAGGCAAGAGTCATAAATAAGCAATTTTTAATTAAAACTACTCTTTTTTAATAGCTGTTGATTTTCATTGTGCTTCCTGAATCTGCAGATTTACAGATAAAATTTGTTTTTTTAAAGTCTGTACTTTGCTTTYTTGATTCTGCAGGGTAGTGAAGATTTTAGTTGGAGGGTTTAACCAATTTTTTTTGTTAATATTATTTGTGTGTAACATTTCTTGTGTGTAACATTTCTTGAAAAAATAACATATCTACATAGTAGTAGATACTGTATGTTTACATTCATCAARAGGAAATTTCTTATACTAAAGAAGATATTGCATCTGTAATAAAGACAGAGGGATAGACCATGTTTTAGCATAATAAAGTCACTGGATTCACCATGACTGCAAATGCTGGTCACGACTACTTCTGTTGTTTGCCTTTCAGAAAGCCCATCAATTTCTGAGGAGCTAAGAAAGAAAATTTTACTTTGTGTTATGGTTTTTAGGATCTTCTGGGGGACAATAATTAATGAAAAAAAAAAGTCCTGTCTTATTGTTGTGTAGGTACTTTAATATTCATTAGATCACAATATTTTTGTTTGCTTGGGCTACACTGAAATTAGTGTCTCAGAACAACCAGTGGTCTGCTGTGCAGATGTTTCTGATAACATTGTGCCTATTTAGGATTTTCAGGAAAGGGTATTGAGCTTTTTGTATTATTATTATTTATTTAATTTATAAAATGAATGCCTGGTTTCTTAGGAAGGGCATCTACAAACAAAGATGATCAATGCTGGACTGATGTATGGATATGAATATCTTGGCAACACCCCTAGACTGGTTATTACTCCACTTACAGACAGATGCTACAGGTAAAACCATAAAATACTAGATGTGTTATATGAGCACTAATTTATTTAATTGAGATATTACATTGGTTACAAGAAGAGATGACTCTTAAAATTCTGTTTTTCTTATTGTAATAGGCATACTTGGAATTTTTTTGGTAGATTAGATTTGATACTGCATCCATATCTTAATTTAAGATTGTGATAAAATCTTTTGAGACATTGTAATTAGTGATAAATTACAAATGGTATAAAATTTAGAAAGTGACTGATGAGCTACAATCTGKTTTGAGCTTTTAATAAACTTTGTATATTAGTATAAATTTTTAGGTTACAATTGCCTGGAGTAAGTCCACAGCACAGTCAGATGAAAATGCAGACCTGAAACAGCACTTTTTAGAGATTTCTGATAAAAGCTAGAATAGATGAAAAATTGTCAAAATAAATGGTATAATTATATTTTCCTCTTTTTTTTTCCTATTATTTTATTTTCAGAACCCTATTTGGTGCACTTCACCTMCACCTTGGAGGCGCCCCTGAAGGTCCTGCTGGAACTGGAAAAACAGAAACTACTAAAGATTTAGCAAAGGCTGTAGCTAAGCAGTGTGTGGTTTTCAATTGTTCTGACGGATTGGATTACATTGCATTAGGAAAATTTTTTAAGGTAGAGCTTGAGGGTCATATTCCCTATCATAATAAAGTCCTATAACCTCTTTGACACTTGAAGTAGTCTTAAGGTATAGTAATGTAAGTTTACSCTACTTCCAGGCTACATAGTGCTGTCATTGTGCAGATGGGAGAGGTAAATGAGAATGCARTCCAGATATCAAAATATTTTTTCTGTGCTTTAAAAATGGAATATACCATAACAATTTTATTTGTTTCACATAGATGACAGAGATTCCATCTAAATCAGTACCTTTTTTTAGCTGATGGAAGTTTAGAGGAGTTAGGATTTAATCTAAACTCTGTAAACTAAGTAAGGGAAAGGAGCTATAATATCTAAATTTAGCACATTCATTTCAATATTAACCTGAAAATCTAAAGCTAATGCTCCTAACTTAGACAAAACATACAAAATGTATGCATTAGGGACGTTGTATATGACAGAAGAAATAGGGTTTTGGACAAATTTGTACAAGTTTCTTTTCTTTTTTTTTTTAAACAAAAATTTAAAAATTCTCTAATGCTTTTGGGAGAGATTGCTATCTGGAGTGAGTTTGATAAGAAATTAGTGCTCTTAATTACAGTTTTAAGTTCTCTCTTAGTACATGAAATCTTTCTCCATCACCAAGTTTCAGTCGCCATTGGTCTGTGTCCAAAATAAGTAGTCATCTATGGATTAATATATGTTCGTCTCTCCTAGGGGCTGTTGTCGTGTGGGGCATGGGCTTGCTTTGATGAGTTCAACAGGATTGATTTGGAAGTACTCTCTGTGGTTGCTCAGCAGATCCTTACTATCCAAAGAGGTAACCTGTTCTTTTAATCCTACYTTTCTCTTAAATATGGAAAAGAAAAAAAAGACACAACCAAAAGTCCCCAGCAATGACTTTAGTTTTTATTTGTCCCTAGGCATTAATTCAGGTTCTGAATTAATAGTGTTTGAAGGAACTGAATTGCAGCTGAACCCTACATGTGCTGTCTTCATTACCATGAATCCTGGTTACGCTGGGCGGTCAGAGCTGCCTGACAATCTCAAGGTATTATAACACTTGTCATTTTACTATGTCCAGGAGCTAATGCAGATTAGCATTAAAAAAAAGTGTTTTCTTGTCAAATACAGAAATTATTAAGAATATTTAATACCACTAAGCTATGATTTGTCAAAATAGTTGAGAAATAGGTGGCACCTCTCACATGAGGAAATTAAAAACTGTTATTAGACTGCAAAATAGGGATAAAATARTAAGTTTTAAGAAATCAATGTCAAGAAGTGATCATTTGCTTAAAGATCTTTTCCTATCCTGACAGATTATTAATAAACATTAGGAAAGTTTTCTGTATTTCTTCTCAACCACTTGAAAGTTTAAAAACTAAAATGTACTTTATAGAGTKCAATCTGTGAACAATAACTTAACAATTGATAAAAAAATCTTTTTTTAATTGGCTAATTTCTATAACTTTCTGAAAAAATATTTACTTGATCTCATGAGATCAAACYAAGTGTAGGAAATTTTTATCCTGTCTAAGTCTACTTGACTTAATTGAGTGGCAGGTTTATTTTGTGTGTGCTGTTCATTATTTTTAAGTAAGTTTTAAGYAAGTTTGATTCCAGAGCATAAAAAGCATTATCTTCCCTAGCACATAAACAGTGACCCACTGATGATGGCAACCAAGTGAGATGTTCTGATCACAGTAATGTSGGTGGAAGTTTTGCTATTGACATTAATTACTCACTTATTCTTGTATTAACTAGAAAATAAGATTGTTTTGGTGAGCAACACATAACTTTTCTTCTGCCTAAGATTTTACAAATATGATTATTGCAACATGAGGACAGTTGTTATGGAAAGAGAGTAATTTGTCAGTACTCATCACATCTCTTAGATGAGAGAAATCTTATTATACTTTTAAAAGAGTGTATCCTACATCCATTCTTACCTCTTCAATATATTCCTCCTATGCCCATARCAAGAAAAGGAAATCTGAGGGAATGCATTAATAAATTAATGAGAACATGTAGATAATATGCAGTCTTTCTCAAAACTGAAGTTCATTCCCTAGCAGTATGAATACAAGATACAAAAACATTCCTTGGATAAACGRAAAAGAATAATAAGAACCTCCTGGATGAATATTAAAAACAGCAAAAGTTTTGTCTATTTGAAAAGTATTGGCTAATATTTTGATGGAACAACGGTAAAAGTTGAAAAATCCTAACTTCAGATAAACAATAGTAAAGGGAAGAATCTGACAGCAGCTGCTGCAAAACTTATTTATGATAGTCATATTGGACTCCCCTATTCTTGCTAATGCTTGAGATGTTTTATGTGGTTTTGCTACTAATCTTGAATAGAGACCAATTACCATGAATTGTAATCAAGAAAAATTAAGTGTTTTTTAGAAAAAAAAAAACCCTCTAATCATGGTTTTAATGACAGGCAAGTTTAATTGATATTAACATAATAATGAAAAATGTTAGTATGTTATTGTGTGATTGTAGAAAAATGGGGTAGGAATTTTTGCTATATAGTTTTTGCTATGTACTATATGTGATTTGTAATGTGATTTTTCATTCATGTGTCCAATAGGCTCTCTTTCGAACAGTAGCTATGATGGTTCCTGATTATGCCATGATTGCAGAGATAGTGCTGTACTCGTGTGGTTTTGTGACTGCTCGCCCTCTCTCCGTAAAGATTGTAGCCACGTATCGTCTGTGCTCAGAGCAGTTGTCCTCTCAGCACCACTACGATTACGGAATGAGAGCTGTGAAGTCGGTACTCACTGCGGCTGGCAACCTCAAGGTAAACGACGTGTTGAGTTTCCATTGCCACCCAGTAACACATCTCTCTCACAACAGAAGAGAGGCTATTCTACGTAACGCCAAGCAGAGGTTTAAAATGTCATCCTTGTGAGACCTACGGAGTCTGCAAATGAAAGGTGTATGTTCTCAGGCACAACCTGAGGAAAACCCAAGAAGAGACAAAGCCCCTGGGCCACTGCCCACCCCTCTTGTCTCTGAATGGTTGCCCACTTACTTGTCTTCCACGAATTCTGGGTAAACACAAATTGTTTTCAGTTGTGTTTGACCTTTTGGCCACTGCTCTGTGATCTTAACAATTTCAAATCTCTTTGCTCCCTAGTGTGGATACACATCCCAATAACACTCTATCTATTACCTGTCATATGTGGCACTGATCTCCCATTTATCTTTAAGGAAGACTGCGTAGAATGTAGGGGTTTTTTTGGCTCTTGGACTGGATGAGTGATTACATTTTATTAGGGTAATTAAGGTGTCTGTTTTTATTAATTTAATTATTTTTATTTAGATAGACTGTTAAAATAAATAAATAATTCTTTTCTTTTTCAATCTCTTCACCTATAGCCCTACCACAGAAGAATAAAAATAATAAAGTGTTGAGGCAAAAGGATATATTCCTTTTATTTTCCTTTTTGTTAGTACTTYGGAAAGTTATCTGTATGTGGTCTTTTTGAATTTCCACTTTACTACATACTGAAACTTTACCTCAAAATAGGAAAAATTATCCTTCTATGCAAGGAAAGGAACATACCTCACCAAGAACTCAACAATTTGGAAAATACTGTATCAGATTTATGGTAACAAATCATCATTAGGCATAATAACAAATAACAAAATTTAATAAAAATAAATAATAAAATAAATAAATAAATAAAATAAATATAAAAATAATATAAAAATACAAAAATTATATAAAAATAAAATAAATAAAATAAAATTTAAATAATTAAAATTATTTAAAATAAAACTGAAGTGAAAATGGACTTACTGCAGAAAGCCACTATAAACATCTGATGTCAATGCATAAACGTACATCCAGAGTAGCATGCATTATTTTCATTGGACCTGAATCTGCCAAAGAAGTTACGCAGATGCACAGTAGGAACTATTCTGAAAACAGAATTTTCTGGAACTTTAAAAAATAACTAATTTTATTTCATTTTATTTTTCAGCTAAAATATCCATTGGAAGATGAAGAAATTTTGCTGCTTAGATCCATTATAGATGTAAACCTGCCTAAATTCTTGTCTCATGATCTACCACTTTTTGAGGTAGGAAACAAAAGGATTTTTTTGTAGTGTAAAAATATGGTTATAAATACTAATTGAGGCAACAATTATATAACAGATTTATCAAAGAAATGTTGCAAAGGATTTTTTTTTTAATTTAGCTTATAGTTATTTTAAAAGTTGTTAGTGTTAACTGTTCCTCCCTAGCAGATGTATCTAGCATTTGGGTTTGGATCAATGGAAGTTTCTAATAAATCTTCTTCTTGAAGTGATAAACTATTTTTATCTATCCCATCTTCAGAGTTTCAAAGTGTCATCTTAATATTCTTGTAAAATGAGAACCAACAATCTCTTTTTATAAAAGAAAATGGATTTCCAGTTAAAGCATGTGCAGAACAGTAAAAGGATCTAGTTGCTAACATCATTTTTGTCCTGAGTGAATCTCAGTGAAGGACTAAGTTTAACTGTTGCTTGCTSCCTTGATTTATATCACAAACAGAACAATCATGAAAGTATGAAAATCCTTTTTTCTTAAAATCCCTTTTCTTAAAATTCCTAATGAAAAAAAGGTTCTTTGTAAAGAAAAAAGCAGTAGAAACTGAAGCACASAATATTAACTGGCTCACCCAAAGAAATATGATAAAGTAGTGGTTTAGGACATACATATATCTCTGGACAGTGTTGCCCTAACTAAATTAATACTATGCCTAAATTATGTATATTTTCCTGAAAATACTCTTAATTATGAATGGGCATTTCATATTTTTKTTAGCTGTGAAGTAATGTAAATAAGCTTAGATAATTTATTTGAGAAAAATGAAGAACTTCATGTTTTTCTGCCTAAATTTCAGTCTTCAAGTGTRTGAAATGCAGTGTATATAATTCATTTAGCACATACAAATTACCTCTAGTTATACTTTTGTAATAATTCCTTTACATTTTTCACTTTCATAGACACATACACATTATTTCAGGTATGAGGAATCACATGCCTATACCTATTGCTTGCGGTCGTAGCCCAAAAACAGCAAACATTTTAAAAGYTGATAAAAGGAAGCATCACACCGCTGACTTGTAAACAAGAAAAAGAAGGCCAAGGAGTGTAAGACACATGAACAGAATGAAAATAGATGGAAATGTTGTTACAGAAGCAATGTGTTTTACTAGGAAAAAAACCCCAAATGAACATGATATCACAGTGTCACTATAATTAGTTACTCATTACAGATTTAAGGATCAGCAATAAGTTTAGCCAAGAGAATGCAGGAATCATTAGTTCTCAAATAAAGCTTCAAGCAAAACTACTTTATTGCATAAAGAAATAAGCTGCATGAGCTCCACGCTAAATGGCTGTGAACATGTTGTRTTCTTTCCAATTCATTCTTTGAATATAGGGTATTACCTCTGATTTGTTCCCTGGTGTGAAGCTACCAAAACCAGACTACAATGACCTATTAGAAGCCATCAAAAAGAACTGTGATGCTATGAATCTGCAAATGACTGATGTATTTGCTATGAAGATCCTCCAGATCTATGAGATGATGATTGTGCGTCATGGCTTTATGATAGTTGGAGAGCCCTTTGGGGGAAAAACAAGYGCCTACCGAGTCTTGGCACGAGCACTGGGGGACATATGTGAGAAGGTAACCAACCATCTTTACAAATATTTCTGATCAAGTGTATTTTCAAAAAAAGCTTATAAAACTATTTTGGTATTTCTACAAAACAAAGTATCTCCTCTAAACATCTTAAAAATTAAGGAAGGAGAAACCATATAGAATTTGATTGAGAAGCCATACTTCCAAACATGTACGTCAAGATGACCCAATGGAAAAGATACCCATGCGTTTCTGTATGTACAGCTTCTAGTCAGTTCTTTTGTAGAACTGGATAAGGAGTGAATTAGCTATGTTAAATTATAGAATAAAGTTGTTYCTTGTGAAAACTTTATACCAATTCTCTGCTATAGAAGTCTCCTTATTCAAATGACAGCTCCTTTTAACATTGATCATTCAGCTTAGAAGAAATACACAAAGCAATATATCTGCTTTCTGAATTAACACAAATTTTTGATGATACATGAAACCAGAGTATAAATGTTTCTYTTTTCCTGGTGATTTTTGGATATGAAAGGAAATCAAAGCAATATTTTGTGAAGGAACTTCACACTTCATATGTGGAAGTGGGTAACATCTGTTGTCTGTGGACTGTTAAAGTTGCCCAGTAACGTAGCTATGCTTAATCCTTCCCAAATTCGGGCCGTTGATATGTTTGTGTTTTATATGGTATTTCTGGAATTCTGCAAGGTGGAATTTGGAGGTTTCTGCAGAATAATCTTTCTTATATTCGGAGGGCGTAGTAAGCTGCTAATGCAAATGTATGGAAGTTGCCAGATTTACTAGTAGRACAGTAGAACAGATTACTGTAGAACAGTGGTTTTCACCCACCTCATCTCTATTGTGTGCAATGTTAAATRCCATGTTTGGTCACAAGGAGAGAAGCATAATTATAAGTTAATCAGAAAGTAAATTTAGGTATCTTTCTATGGTGTAAATAAAAATCTTTGTCACTAATACAGTCCATTAGGTATAGAAAAATGTGATGAAGATACACAGGGTTTTGACTGTGGCCATTCCTGTAAGCATGGGAATAGAGCTGGAGTCTCTTGACAGGCCTAATACCCTGTTTGCAAGCCTTTAAAAAAATAATGATCTAGCTACTGCTCAGCATTGAAATTAGACTTTCAGTTTTTCAGTTATCTATGATAATGATGGGATAAATTTTTTAGGCATTTTTCAACTGTCTTTACTCTATATCTTTCCTGTTTTCACCTAATGCAAATTTTTAGAAGATTTTATAATATTGAGCTTTAAGATTTATAATAAAACATGACATAATAAATGACATACCCAGTATTAACAGATCACGTCACATCTATGCTTTTAGGGGCTGATGGAAGAAAACAAGGTTCAGATCACTGTTTTAAATCCCAAGTCTATAACAATGGGTCAGCTGTATGGTCAGTTTGATCCAGTCTCACATGAATGGTCAGATGGCATCCTGGCCGTGAGCTTCAGAGCGTTTGCTTCTTCTCCAGTGAGTACCAACAGACTTCAAACATTTCCAGAACTAGCTTTTCAATAAATACATTTAAGAATTCAATGGTATGTTGTATGCACCAAAACTGTAGGATTTGTAGGACTAATCACTTGAATGAGAAAACTGTAATTGGACTTGGTTCTCACATGCTCCTTTGCAATGTGCAATGTCCTGCTCTACAAATATCATGAAAAGACTCCAGTCAGACGTATTATTAACTTTCTGAAGTTAACTACACATATATGCTTTGAAGTTACAAAACTCGAGTAAAGGTTGTGATTGCTTTCAGAGACTACTGTTGAATGCAAGTTTATACTTAAATATTTTCAGTTATTGTTTGTGGAAAATAATAAACTATAAGTATCTGATGAAAAATGTTTTCTGCAAATCAGACCCCAGACAGGAAGTGGCTGATTTTTGATGGACCGGTGGATGCAGTATGGATTGAAAATATGAATACCGTGCTTGACGATAACAAAAAGCTGTGCCTTATGAGTGGAGAGATCATCCAGATGTCACCGCAAATGAGCCTTATTTTTGAACCAATGGATTTAGAAGTTGCTTCTCCTGCTACTGTAAGTGCCTGTCTTTGAAGAACCAATTAAAAATCTGATTTGTTATTCAGACATACTGTGAAGATTTTCTCTTAAGAGAAAATTAATTATGAGCTTTTTTATTTTAACAATGTTAAAGTATCATTGTAGATTAGACTTTATATGATTATGAAATATTTAAACAATAGGATATGAAATATTACATATGTTCTCTGTTATTGTTACTCTCTGAAAAAGGGAGTCAGGACTCTGTGAGCATGTGACAAGAAAAATAAAAATCATGTGTGAATCTCCCAGAGAAATTCTGGTACAAATGAGCAGTCATTGGATTTCTGGCTCTTTGTTTCTGTTGGTACTTTGTGGAATGCAGAACTTTTTTCTTCAATATGAATAGAGATTCTGGTGGTAATATAAACAGAACAGAAGGTGATGAAGGAATTTTGACTTAAAATTGGTATAATTCTCTATTAATAATTAAGTATACTGGCTAGTTTATTGTCTGTTATGCTGTTAAAGCTGGGATCTTTGAAATTGGCTGTCTCAGGGCTCATAGGACCACATTCTCACAAGTGCATATTTACATGCCTTTTCATACAATTTCTGTCAGCCTCTAGCAATCCTATATATTATAACACCAAATGTTATTTTAGTTTCTTTTAAGTGGGAAAATATGTGGTACTTGTATAAGCTAATGCATACTTTTTTTTTTGGTTTGTTCTATTTCTAGGTTTCAAGGTGTGGTATGGTCTATATGGAGCCCCACATGTTAGGCTGGAGACCATTACTGCTGTCTTGGCTAAATGTCATGCATCCAGGAGTAACCTCTGGGCATAAAGAGTTCATAGTAGGCCTATTTGACAGAATGGCTCCACTTTCTCTTGAGTTTATTAGGAAATGCACAAAGGTAGGTTCGTGACAGCCTAAATTGATTTTAACTCCCACATACTAAAGAAACAAATAATTGTAATTGGGCCATAGTAATTTGTATTTTTTATCTTCATACACAATTGTTTAGACGGAGTCTTTAAGTAAGGTTTTTTTTGTATAACTGACTACGTTTAGAAGCACATTAAAACTTAACTTAGGCACAAATGTCCTTTTGTTATCTTCACAATCAGTAAATAAAAATGAAAAGATTTCTCTCATGCAGCAATTTCTTTTCGGTGAATAAAATAATCCTAACTCTGCACTGAAGAAATACTTCTCCTTTCTTTTCAGGAATTGTCACCTACTTCAGATACAAACTTAGTTCGATCTCTGATGAATCTGATGGACTGCTTGATGGATGAATTTGCTGATGAAGCCAAAATTAAAGCTATGAGTGACCATGATGTGTACTCTTGGCTTGAGGTAGGCAATGTGTTTAACATAGAGGATAGGAAGTTCCAAATTAGGCTTTACAGGAATAGAATTCATGAGAAAAAAATCTGTATTTGGTCACTAGGATAAATGTTTTGTAATGACTGTTGAGGAAAATAATGTTACTTACATAATAGCCACTTTGTAAAATGATACTTAGTTGAATCTGTTTTGATTGATATCCTGACATGTGTTTAGTGAATTTTAAGACCAGGAAAGAAAATTTTACATGATTCTCCAGTTTCTGGTATCTCTGTTAATTCCTACTTAATGCTACCAAGCATCCAAGGAAAGTCCCACATACAGACTTTGTGGGGCAGACCTTTGAGTAACAGAGGGATAAAGGTTTTGGAAATAAACAGCAGTCTCTGATTGAGCCATCTCAAAAGAAGTGCTCCGTATGGAGCAAGTCAAGTGTTTCACCACACACCAAAGGTGAAGAAATGCTCGTAGTTATTGTAAATGCTATTTTCTACTACCATCACAATGGTGCTATATTTTCTACATAAAAACAAGTTGGTCTAGCATGCTTCTGTTCTGGTTGGTAGCAAAGAATTCTTTGACTTCAGTGAATAAGAATTACAGCTGCTGAAGGAAGCTCTCTAATTCTTTTTTTTTCCCCCTCCATCTCTAGGGTATTTTCATGTTTTCACTGATATGGTCTATTGGAGCTAGCTGTAAGGAGGATGATAGACTGAAATTTGACAAAGTTCTGCGAGAAATGCTTCACGGACCCATTAGTGAGGAGACAAGAGAAAGATATAAATTGTTGAGCAGCGTCGATCAAGAATCTTCAAAGGCTTTTACAGTCCCATTTCCAAAAGAAGGAACAATTTATGATTATCGGTTTGTCAAAAAGGTGAGGATTGCAAAATGAGGTGTGGGTCTCCATTTTGAAATATTTTTATATAAACAGTATCGGTCTTGTATTGCTATTGTAAATTTATTTACAGAAATAGTATTTAAATTGATTTCTGTTACTGGCTTCTTATACTGTAAATATCCCTCCTTACAAACTAGTAATGCTCTGATGCTCTGGCTGAGAACTGCAGTAACAAGGCCTATGTTTTTGGCCACCAGAATATTTATCTGTTGTGACAGAGGCATAAAATCTTAACCAGTTATTTTGTTCCGTTTTTTTTTTTTTTTCTTGCAATATTGTTTTATTCTCATTTCATTTCTTTTCATAGGTTGAGGAAGCGGTTAGTGTATTTTAGACCATAGCCTTTTCATTCCTGTGGTAGGCAACCTCTGTGCCTCTCCTTCTCCTCTGCTCCTTTCCTTGGGATGAGCATGTATGAGCATATTTAAACACGACTCTCCCAACGAAGAAGAAAACTTCACAAACAGATCTAGTATACTCCAGGGACTCCGAGACAAAATAAACCCTCTCCTTTTCGATGCAGTGTTTGAACTAGCAAAAATGCAGAATTCGCAAATAAAATGCAAGATCCTGCTCCTAACCTGAGACTGCTGGCTAATTTTACACTGTGCTCCTCTCTGTAGTAGATATGGGCAGTTTGAGTGCATTATTCCTGCAAAGTCTTGTTGCAGTACAATGGGAATTACATTTGTCTAGATTTTGGCTCATGCATGATCCATGCATCCTGCCAAGGGAAGTGGCTCACAGTAAAGGCTCTGTGTCATCTGGATCATAATCCATAAAACCATGTTCTGCCATTAAAAAGGATTTTCTGTTCCAAGCTGGGACTATGCCACCTCTAAGAAAGCCCTCAGGAGGAAGCAATTTCTAAAAGTTTGGGGGGATTCATGGTGCATTCAGTTGCTTAATTTTTTTGTTTGTTTGTTTCATCCTTTTGCTAATAACAGATTGTAGGAGGAGAATTTCTGCACCTTTTAAAAACTCCTTTAATAGTTTAGACAAGAGGAGAAAGCTTTGCTATGGAGCTTCAGCACTAAAAAGGATCTGTTTCGATACCTCTTCTGTAGATAATAAGAGTGAGGAAAGTCTGTGACAAGAACAATGCTTTCTTTAGCGATGGATTTAAACAGTAACTTCCTATTTTATTTACATGTTTATATGGTGTTAAATACCCATATGCATTTTTCAACTATATACGTCATATGTCTATTGATGTAAAAGATTAAGCAAAGGTTTTGCCTTTCAGTCATTACACTGTTGAGGCACAGGCACTGTGTTTCTTAGCTTTTGAATTGAAAACAGTATTGTAAAAACCATTGTATAAAGTTCAATATATTTCAATTATATTGCTGAACCGAACCTATGGGGTTTTTTTTTTAATAATTCTAGAAGATGTTCCAAAAAACCCATACATTTCAGAACTCTGAGTTTGCTGTTTGCATTGATTCTGCCTTGATTTTACTCTTTGTGTTAAATGTTTGACTTTTCTATAAATTAAAATAGGGAGCAGGGATTTGGGAACCGTGGGTGGAAACCCTGAAGTCAGCTCCTCCTATACCACGAGATATGATGTTTAATGAAATAATTGTACCAACTCTGGATACAGTTCGATATATGGCATTGATGGAATTGTTGACAGTGCATCAAAAGCCTTCTATATTTGTGGGGCCAACAGGAACTGGAAAGAGTACCTATATTACTGTAAGTGCTTTTAATACTAATGTTATAGCGTGATAAAAGTGTAAGACAAGCATAAAATATTTATAAAAGCAGAGACATTAATTGTTACATACCATGAAATGAAATCATGGAAATTAAGCAGTTTTGTGTCACTACAAAATGCAGAGGCATAGCAAAAAGTAAAGTTTTGTTTCGTTTTGGTTTTGCCCTGTATTTCCAAATAAAATTCTTACGAAGAGTCAAATACAACTGCAACAGGACTCTTCAGTTTTGTTCCTATATTGATTTATGTTTCATTGAGATAACAGGGAATGTGTCCTTGGGATAGTCTACACAGAAACCAGTGCATAAAAGACTGAACTATTTCATAAGGCACCTGGGCAGAGTTGCTCAAAACAGGAAAACACATATGTTCTTTATGTAGCAGCAATTTGTGCTGTTAGTGCTGCTGAAATAAAATCAGAAAGAAATGGTATCTTTTCTATTCAGATACTACTATGGCAATTGCATACAGTAATCAGCAAAGAGCAAGGATTTTGTCACTGAAAGAAAAAGGAAGACGAAAAAATAAAAGCAATATTCTTTACGAATTGCTTATAGGATATGACTAGAGCGGTGAGAGAAAATGGCTAGACAAGACCTTTCCAGGCAGTTTTCTTCAAGATAAAATTTAGATATATCAGGTCAATCAAATGAATAACAACAGCTGCCCATTTCCAAGAGAAAGTAGTTTGAAACCAAAACAGTGTGTGTTCTGTTTAACAAAATGCCAAATACTCTACTATGTGTCTTATCCTTAATATTCTTTACTATTTGTCTTATCCCTGTCCTTGAGAGCAAATATAAAAGAAACTCAAACAAGGGCATAATGTAATTTGACTGGAGCTTTAAATTCCAGTTTAGATGGCCATGCACAACTGCTGCTGTTTCTGAAGCAAAACGTTCGTGGTGAATTGATAATTCTTGATCTACTTCCAGGATGTTTCAAGTTGATAATCTGACTGTGGAAGAGAAGACCAAAAAAACCCCCCAAACATAGCCCCGTTAGCTGTTGTATGTATGTTCTGCTTCACCTGCAGAAGCTGAAAAGCTTCTTGTAATTGCAGCAAAAAGCCACTTTGGGGGTTGAATTCTGTCCCTGTTGCTGATTGAGATGTCCTCTGTAATCGTAAAGAAGTCACTTAAGTCACACTTTTCACAGGCAGTAATTGTGCTCCTTGGGTTTTTTTTTGATAACTGATTTGAATCCATGCTTCTTGATTTGTAGTGTTGTGATTTAAATGTGTTAAGAGCAGTGATATATCATAAGCAATTTGTGTTCTTTAAAAATGAAATCCTTGGTATATGAAATTAGAATACTGTATAATATTTTGCCTGTGACCTTTCCATGTCCCTCTAGTGGCCTGYGGCATAGAAAACCTTGTCTTCTAATTTTGCCTTTGAATAGGATTTGAATTCTGCTCAGTACCTAAGAGGAGCACTGAGCACACTGAGTAGATAGGAAGAGCACTGAATAGAAAAAACAGAGACAAGATATATCAGTCTTGAGTATATAAAAATGCCTAATTATAGGAACACACGTGGTAGTAATACATGATGATAATAAAAACTTTTAAGTTCAGCAACAACTTATTACAGCCAAGCACAATATCGTTTTCAGAGCTCATGAAACTATAATCAAAAGGAAATATTGCACTTGTAAAAAGCAATGAAACTTCAACTATTTGAATCAGAAGTCAAGATTACTGCTTTTTCAGTTCTTCCATATCTATAATTAATATTTCTTTTTTTCTAAAGCAGAGAGTTAGACAGTAGGATTAAAAGTAGACTTCTTTAGTATGTTGAAATAATTGAACCATCAGTATTTTGGGATAGACTAGTTCCTTTTACATCTTCAGTCACTGAGTGATGCTTTGTTCATGCTGGTTTTGTGAAGTGGTTATTGAAAGTATGAGTAATACAAAGAAAGGATTCCAATTTACTRTATGAGAAGGTTGACTGGATCAATGTTAAATCTGAGAATTAACATCTGAGGCTTCGAGATAATTGTTTTTTACCTCCATCAGAGAGATGTTTTGTCTTTAAATGGTGTTWTGCCATCGAACACAAATTCTGATACTGTATTCCGAGGCAGCTGCTGCTGCTGTTCTGCTGTTTCATAGTAACTTATTACACCCTTATCCTGTTTTATGTGAGTAGTAAACATCATTAACTTAAATGCAAAATTGATACTAGTTATGAAACGAGTTCCATGAGTCTTACACGAAATGGTGGCCCCAGCAGCTAAATTGCAGCTGGCCAAAGGGAATTTGGAAGGCAACAAATCACTACTGACCTTGACAGCAAAACTTACTTTTAGATAYTCTTGCTATGCTCTTTGAAAGAAATATGCCTGGGGGCTCATCAAAAGTAGGCATGAATACTTGTTTTGTGGACATCTGTGCAAATTTGAGCGTGGATGTGTAAGGCAATATGAATCTAGGCAGTTCTAATTCGTTTTGAGCAGTGATATGCTTATGCAAAATAGTAGCATTCTAAATATACATAACATACTAGGTAGACCTTTTTAAGAAAATCTGGACATATCTGTGTTGGAAGGTACAAGTTCTTCTCTGTCAAACTAAATTTATTATGTTTTGAGTTATCCAAGAAAAYAGGTTTATCTACCTGATGAAATACTTTTTTTTTTTTTATTTGAGGTGAAATAAAAATGGTGTAAAAATATCTGTTTAGATTGATTGCCATTTACTGAAGTGCTAAAGAATTTGTATTATCTGAATATGTAGTTTAACTCTCTCCTCTTCACTATACTTTCAGAATTTTCTTTTAAATAATTTGAATAAAGAAGTCTACAAGCCACTACTCATTAACTTTTCAGCACAAACTACAGCAGCTCAGACACAGAATATTATCATGTCAAAGCTGGATAAAAGGAGAAAAAGAGTTTTTGGACCTCCTGTTGGGAAAAGAATGGTAACTGATATTCACATATTGATGTACATAAGTAAGTGTGTAAATGCTCTGCATTGGTGTGCCCAACAGGAAAAAGAGAGCAAATAGTGATACATCGAAACAAGGGAAGTTCTGACTGAGGGGGAATATAAGGGAAAAAATCACTATGAGGGTAAATAAGCAGACAAAGAGGAGACCCGAGAGGCTGTGGAATCTCTCCGTGGAAATTTTCGAGATCGGACAAGATAAAGCCCCAGGCCAACCGGTCTGAAATCAGTGTTGAGGACTCAGCTTTGAGCAGGAGGTGAACTCCAAGGTCCATTCCTACCTGGATAAATCTGTGATCTTGGAGTATTAAAGAGACTGGAATATTTTATGTCATTATCATTGACTCCTGACAAAGTTTTCAGGATCAATGTGGAACTCCTGAGTGGAGCTGAATTCCTTCTGGGCTCCTTAGAAGCTCGAGGAAGATATTAGGATGCAGTTTATTTTCCTTTTTTTCTGTTTTTATTTATTTATTTATTTATTTTTCTTTCTGCAGTGAACAAGATGTTTTCTCCTCTGCCTAGAGAAGTTGTAATAAGCAGGAACATTGAAAACTCACAAGCTTCTGTCATATTTTCTAAACCAGATTAGGGAAAAATTTGGCTTCTAAGGAAAACTTGAATTATTCTAGTTAAAGTAGTGGACAAGATGTGTTCATTTTAAAAATGCTGCTTTTAGGATTCTTATAAACCTTTCCTATTTTTGAACAGTGATTTACAGTAGCACTTTCAAACGCTACTATTAAAATTTTCTGTTGTTGCCTTTGATGACTKACTTTATAATACAACTCCTTGTTGTATTATATGTATGATTTTTTTTCTTATTTTCAGTAATTCCTAGATATCATTTAATAATTGTTCATTATCAAGAGCAAAATATATTAGAAGTTGCAGAAGGAAGAGATACTCCTGAGATTATCTTATTAAAATAATTTTGTTTACAAAAAGCAGAACGTAAGACACGTGAATAGGACACTATACTTTAGAAAGCAAGTGCTAGATGGCCCTTTTTTATTAAACATGCTCCAAAATAAGAAGACAAATACACTTTTTCTTGTCTCTGTAGGTATGTTTTGGAACATCTTTAGACAGACATGGTTAGGTCATAAGTTCAATTATTATTTACTTCAACAGTAGGGCTACTTTTCCAAAACACATATTTAAAGCTGTTACTTGCATTTATTTTACTGAGAGTGAATCGATGTGCAGGATTTTTAGAATCAAAGCATGTAGTCAGTTCAATAAATTATAATTGATGTTTTCCCTTCCAGGTTGTATTTGTAGATGATGTTAATATGCCAGCACGGGAGGTCTATGGTGCTCAACCCCCTGTTGAATTGCTACGTCAGTGGTTAGATCACTGGAACTGGTACGACCTTAAAGACTCCTCAGTGATTAAACTGGTGGATATTCAGATCATATGCGCCATGGGACCCCCAGGTAAATCATGTGTATTATATGCTTTTTTCTGCTTACTCACTTTTTGAGGGCTGAATGCATGCTGATGCCTAATTTTACAGTTTGGATGTCTGTGGGAAGGGGTAGGATTTAACCCATTGCTTGTAACAGGAAGCATAGTTGAGAGGCAGCAAAGGACCTACCCAAGCCTGCCAGCAAGACTGACTGGCAGGAGGAGAAGAATGTTTTGATACAGTAATTTTGAAATTCCTTTGGTTTAATGAGACCCTCTGTTAGCCTTAAATTTTATTCTTCTTTTAAGCTTTTCTAAATGGTGCTAGGTGAAGATTTTTATGAAGAAAAGCTTTGTTTTTATTTGAAAAAAAAAAAGCTAAACTACATGGCATAAAAAGGTAATTATATTTCTGATAGACTTTACATACTGAAAATATATAGAGATAAGAATTGATTTACTCTATTGCTATGWTTTTTGATTTGCATGTTTTGCTTGAAAGAATTGAATTTTGCACATTTGTAAYAGTTCAAAGGAAGAATTGGAGTTTCTTTGATATCTCTGTTTTAAATGAATTTATACATTCCCTCTCCTTCACTGCAGCAGGACTCATGTAGCYGGATTTCTTTGAACAGAGTTGTTCATAGCCCTATCCCTGATAAACCACTTACCAAGTTTCCATTAAAGCTGTTATGAATACAACACAGTGCTAAATCAGGCCGTGACTGGTGTTTTTCCTTCTGTTCTACCCTTGAGCTCCCCTGTCTTTTCCATTTGTCTTTTACAGAATGTTTTTAGGCACATGTGTGTGCACACAAACATACACCCACGCACCGATGTGCGCGCACGGAGACAGCCCGTGAACGTCCTCGGCTCCCAGTCTGGGCAGCGATGGGTGACAGTGCTGAGGACAGAGCCCATCGTTTGTTCGCCTACCTGCCTTGCTAAAGAAGCAAGATTGCTTCTTACAATGATCTAAAATGAGCAGCAGYGTCCCCGTACAATTCAAAGCACTGTATCTAAGGGTCAGTGTGTAGAACAGCTSAGCAGAAGGAAACTGTGAAAATCACTGTCCTTCCTTGAAGTCATGAATTGTGCAGCTTCTAGCATAGCCTACCTGCACAGGTCTATTTTGACACTGGCCAAATCTCAGAGATGCTTTTGCTGTAAAACCTTCCATCATGCTACATTCCTCTTTCAGGGTGATAGTGTAGAAATTACCAAGTGATTTTGATAATGAGTAGAATATTCTTTCCTAGGAGAAATCTGTAGCCGGGTTTGTTCCTGCACTGTTTTGGTTTAATAGTACGAAACAAACTGATCAAATAATCAAGGTAATGGTCCTAACTGTTTGTGTTATTGTGTTAAGACCACAGTTTGTGTTAGGATTAAAAAAAAAAAAAAAATTCCATGCAAAGATCGTAGCTGAAATAGTGTCAGCTCTCCACACATATGTAATCTTGACCATTTCAGCCTGTGTTTTACACACTGCTCTTTTTTTACAGGAGAACAAATATACTATGAATATTTTGTTCTGTCTCATTGAATTCACTAGGGCTATCACTGGTGTACATGAGCATGATGGCTGCACTTAAAAGGAACAGTAGAACAAAATGACTCATCTTTAGTCTATTATTTGTGGTATTTATGCTCTCTAACTTGTAGGTGGTGGTCGAAACCCAGTAACGCCACGATTCTTGAGACACTTCAATACAGTTACTATTAATGAGTTTGATGATAAATCCATGTATACAATTTTTTCTAGAATCTTAAACTGGCATCTGACTACATGGTAAGTGACTTCTGCATACTTTGAGAGATCAAAGTATTTAAGTTATGCTAGTAGAATGGCTCCAATGCGTGTTTATAGGTCCCTACTGCATCTGAATCTGTGATTCTGTGATCTGTAGTATCCTATGCTTTTGGAGGAGTTCACTCCATACTAGGGCTCATATTAAACTCCCTTGGAGAAGTTTTTGTTTTGAAGTCTCTAATAAAGCCTTAGATCAGTTARGGCTACTCCAGTTAGTTGAGATATTTCTGTAACACTATTCTTTCATGTATAATAAAAAAAATAGAATTTAATTAGTCACTACTCATAAAAATAGAATTGGAAAGTGCTTTTAATGCTTTTTCATGATGTTTGAGAAAGGTGTAAAAATTTACTCTCTTGTTGGCCTTTCACTGTTACAAATATTTTAATTCTATTATTAGGAACACTTGCAGTTTTATTACTTCGGATTCCATTATTCTATCCATTGTGACTGATAAATCCCAAAAGATTATTAGATCCTATTTCTRGAGCAGATTTGTGTTTTGACATCTTCTTAAACTTTGAGAGAGAGAGATCCCAGAAGAGAGGAAGAGTGGATTGTCCCATTTTCCCCAGTATTGTTGTAACTATTAAAAAACTACCAAAAAGTTAATTTACATYGGCAAGCCCGTCAGCGAGTCCCACAGTTACTACATTTGATTCACAGACTGAGTTAATCTGTTAAACCAGCGGGAGAACTAAGATTTGTAAAACTATCTGTGAGGAAGTATAATCACAGAACTTAAAATCTGGCACAGGACTTAAAAACTCAGAAACAAGTCAGTGTTYGTATATATTATTTGTTTTTTCATATATTAATATGATGGATTTCTAATCATTCTGTTTTTACCACTTTTTTAATCTGTCAGTTATAACTTTCCATCAGAGTATGTAGACTTGACACCACAATTGGTTAATGGAACTATGTCTTTGTACAAAGAAGCTATGAAGAACCTGCTTCCCACCCCTGCCAAATCTCACTATTTGTTCAACCTCCGTGATTTTTCGCGTGTTATTCAAGGAGTTTGCCTGTCAAGACCTGAAACCACAGAATCTGTAGGAATGATAAAGCGTCTCTGGGTTCATGAGGTAAATCTACCCCAAAAAACCAAGAAATAATATTTTTTAATAAATAAAAAGAAGGTACAGACTTTTTTCTCTGGGCTRTATTCATATTTTAACAATATACTATTAAATAATAACTATGAATAAATTGAATATTTTATTCAATTTATTAACTAAGATTTTAATTATGGTGTACAGGTAGAGGAAATCATAGAATTAGAGACTCATAGAATGGTTAAGGTTGGAAGGGGCCTCCAGAGACCACCCAGTGCCACCCCTGCTCCACAGGGACACCCAGAGCACGGGGCACAGGGCGGCATCCAGGCGGGTTGGAAGGTCTCCAGAGCAGGAGCCTCCACAGCCTCTCTGGGCAGCCTGGGCCAGGGCTCCGGCACCCTCACACCAAAGAAGTTCCTCCTCACATGGACATGGAGCTGCCTGGGCTTCCCCATGCCCTGTGCTCTGGGTGTCCCTGCTGCAGCAGGGGGGTTGGACTAGGTGGTCTCTACAGGTCCCTCCCAACCTTTACCATTCTGTGATTCTGTGATTAATATTACTGTCATCAAAAATTGTTTGAATACTAAACACCTATTTATTTTTTCTATGTAGTGAAGTTTAAGATTTCTTTTTTTTTCACATTTCTATTTCTTTCTTCTTAATTAAGTGTAAATTAAAGAGTAGAAGCAACTATTGAAAGGATTGGTTTTTTATTATACAGGTTCTTAGGGTATATTATGATCGTTTGGTGGATGGTCCTGATCGGGCCTGGCTTGTTGGATTTATTCAAGAAGTATTGAAAAGATATTTACATGAAGACTTCCATGAGCTTTTCCGGAATCTAGACTTCAACAATGATGGAAGAGTGGAAGAAGATGACTTACGTAGCCTAATGTTTTGTGATTTTCATGACCCTAAGAGAGATGACACTAACTACAGGGAGATTAATAACGTGGATCAATTGAGACTGATTGTCGAGAGTCACCTGGAAGAGTTTAATAACATGAGCAAAAAACCAATGCAGCTTGTTTTGTTCCGGTTTGCTATAGAACACATCTGCAGAATTTCGCGCATTCTGAAACAGCCTCGAAGCCATGCCCTCCTCGTTGGTGTTGGAGGTAGCGGTCGACAATCTCTTACTCGATTAGCTGCCCATATGGCGGACTACACCCTCTTCCAGGTAGAAATCAGTAAAAGCTATGGTACCAGCGAGTGGCATGAAGACATAAAAATCATACTGAGAAAATCTACCGAAGGGGAAATGCAGGGAGTCTTCTTGTTCACAGACACACAGATAAAAAAGGAATCCTTCTTAGAAGATATTAACAACTTATTAAATGCAGGTGAAGTTCCCAACCTCTTTGCAGTAGATGAGAAGCAGGAAATTTGTGAGCGAATGCGCCAACTAGATCGCCAGCGAGACAGGACCAAGCAGACTGATGGCAGTCCTATAGCTCTTTTCAACATGTTCACCGATCGCTGCAGGGACCAGCTCCATGTGGTACTGGCAGTGAGCCCCATCGGAGATGCTTTCCGTAATCGTCTTAGAAAATTCCCAGCTCTTGTCAACTGCTGCACACTAGACTGGTTCCAGGTAAAAACAGTGGGGCTTTTTGTTCTCATGGAAGTGTTTTAGAAACATGATTTCAACTATTTTTAAATAGCAAGTAATTCTCTTTGGTCAATACACCAGTGAAAACCATCTTGGATTTTCTTTGTGTTGTGTTCTAACTTATTTAAAACTATTAGAACCATCCAGTTGTGATCAAGGCCAGTACAGGATGAATGCAAAATCATTAAGGAAGCACCTGTCTGATTCTGTTTTAAGAATAAAACTGAACAAACACAGTACCATAGTCATTACTGAAGTAAGTTTGTAATATCTTCTACTGTCAAGGCTATCAGAGTGTAGGTTGCCAAAGAATTTGAATGTGAAATACCATCAAAAATACAGACACCTCTTGATGCAGAAAAGCAGATTTTTCTTTCAAATACTCTACTATAAAACTTAATGCCATCTTACTGTTATATGCAATAGACCTTGCACGCAATATTCAAGATGTAGAATTTAGTTATATAAAAAAATTGAGGAAAGTTCTTGAAGTTTTAAAATGTATTACTGTAACTGTAGATCTTTCTTTGAATAGGAGAAGAGATAGTTATAGACATATTGAGAATGCAAAGTTTTCCTTTCAATAAGAGTGTTCCTACTAGACGAAGTAAAATAGTGTGCTTGAATTGAACACCTAGATACCTGGGTTCTTTTCCAGTTCTGTTCTTGCCCTCAACAGTGATTTTGGGTCAAACTACTTGTCTGTGCATTAGCGTCTTCATCTATGAAATGGGGTAGGGATAGATATTTTGGAAAGTGTTCTGAGGTTTTATGAATGTGAAATTCTGAATTTATGAGAAGTATTTATCCATTTGTATTAGACATGGCCAGAAGATGCATTAGAAGCTGTTGCCTCTCGCTTCTTACAAGATGTTGAAATGTCAGAAGAAACTCGGAGTGGCTGCATTGATATGTGTAAAAGCTTTCATACGTCTACCATTGTTTTATCTGACTTATACCATGCAGAGCTTCAAAGACACAACTATGTTACACCTACCTCGTACTTGGAACTGATCTCCACTTTCAAAATTCTGCTGGAGAAGAAGCGCACGTGAGGATTTTTAATATGGCTCTTCACTAATCTATCCCCGTCTCCTCCCTCTGCTTTTCTTGCCTGTAATACACTGTGTCGCTTCTGCCAACAGAGCTGCTCCTGACGCTTATTTTTCTGTTTCCTGTTCTCTGAATATACATGAAGAACAGTTAAACATTATCACTCAAGGAATCCCTGCTGTGTTTGTTTTTTGGGCAAATAAAAGAAGTTTGGCAGAGTATTGTATATTGAGAATAGTATCAAATATCTTTATAATTAAATGCTACTTATTTTCAGTGAGGTGATGAAAATGAAAAGAAGATATGAAGTTGGCTTGGAGAAACTGGACTCTGCAGCATCTCAAGTAGCCTTGATGCAATCTGAGCTGGGAGCTCTGCATCCTCAGTTGCAGGAAGCTAGCAAGCAGGTTGATGAGATGATGGTGGTTATTGAAAAAGAATCCTTGGAAGTATCCAAAACTGAAAAAAATGTTAAAGCTGATGAAATGGTGGCAAATGAACAAGCCATGGCTGCGAAAGCCATCAAAGATGAATGTGATGCTGACTTAGCTGAAGCCATGCCCTGTTTAGAAAGTGCTCTGGCTGCCCTCGACACTCTCACTGCGCAGGTATGGCTGATGATACATACTAACCCGCTGGAGAGGTGCTCAGACAGACAACAACAGGAACCTTATGCCCTTTCAGGTTTTGCATAAATACAGAAGTTTGTAGTTTGGTAATTTCTTGAAAACTTCCGATTTTAAAAAGAAAAATCTTGTTCTGTCTTTCCTTCCTGCTGAAAAAGCTATAATTAAGATTTTTGTGGACTAAAATATCATTTTTTTTCTACACTATTCTTTTAGCTATAGAAATACTCTGAATCATTAATTGAGAAATTAGAAACAGTATGGTTTTAAATTTCTTACTCAGAAACTGCAAGCATGTTAATCAATAACTTTATAGCCAGTCTTTCAGAGTTTAGCAATTGAGGCTGAAATTTTGTGATCCTCCCCGCCTTGAGGGACTACCTTCATCAAAGTATGACAGTGCTGGCTGCCACCTCTGGTTTTATAGATATTTCAGTGTCCAATGCCTGGAAGATTATTTGCTTGTGGTGAGATGAAAGGAAGTCTCTCAGATTGCAGTAGTGAGGATGGACTGTGTTACTCACCGATTGCTACTGATAGATTTACAAAGGAAKTTTACATTCTCTCTTATTCAAATCATCGGCATGACTTCTGAGATGAATGGCTTCTTCGTTGCTTCAAGGCAATCGTATCATACCTATGAATAACTAAGAATCATTAGCTGAGACAACAAGGCCAATTTGATGGCTGATGAAGCAATGCTTAAGCTTCTGTCAGCACCTGCCACATCCAAGAAGAAAGTGTTTGGGAATATAGGAGAAATACAACTCGAGTAGGAACTTCCAAAGGGGAAAAAAGAGGGCTTTTCTTTAAGTAAGTCAAGTGCATGACAAGCACAAAAGGCCTCTGTGTGAGAGAAAGCCATTTTTATGGTACACGAACATTCCCCAAACTAAAAAGATGCTTCTTTTTATCCAAAGAACCAAGGCCCTAGATCTCAAAGAAACCGTGGGTAAGCTGTGAAAATCTTAACTCCAGTTGGTAAGATAAACATGATTATCTAGAAATCCTTAAATATATTGTAGAAAAAAAGAGCATTCTCTGAGAAATTTTAGTTTCAGTAGAGAAGTCTTCTTCAGAGAGAGTGATTTTACATAAATCTTTAGCGTACAAACCTTTTACTTAATATAGTTGTGCACATGAGTCTGTAGCTGCTTCATTCTTTTACATTCTTATTTTATAGCAGCAGTTAAATCTTTGCTTACTCATTTCCTGCTATTTCTTATACTACCAATACTTGTTATTACTAATGAATGAAACTGTGTAACAGGATGAAATTTTTTTTTACCAAATGATTTGATTTTCTTTCCTTAGCTGTTTCCTCCCTCATATAGCTCATTGGGGAGCATAGTAACAGTCCAGAACAGTAATTAGTTTGTTTTTCTACAGAGAGGTTCAATATACAGTTTTGTTCAGGGCAGTTTTTATATTATTTTAAATTTACGGATTCACTGCTGAAGTGATCTGATAAGCTTGGAAGTGCTGTGTTACACTTTGAGCTGAAGGGCGAGCATCACGCTGGAACATCTAAGTATCATAACTGAGCTGCAATGATAGGAATCTTCTATCAGGACTAGGATAGTCCTGATAGGAATCTTCTTCTTCTCTGAACTAATTGTCGACTGTTTTCTTTGTTGTTGTTGTTATTTTTTGAGTGCAGATATCAATGTTAGTTTAACCTGCATAACATCTTAAGAAAGGAGCAGAAAGAATGGAAAAATTGAAATATAAGTATTTAAAAAGAAAACAAGATATGTGCGGACTTTTGCTATGTATCATAGTGTACTTAAGTTTATAAAGAATGGGAATAGTCCATGTGCTTGAAAAAATGGTATCTTCATGTAAAAAGAAATATTTTTTTGCTATTATCATGGAAAAATTAATCCAAACTATGCTCAGAGCTCTAAGGGTATTTCTGTGTGTTTGTTTTAAGGATATTACAGTGGTTAAGTCCATGAAGAGTCCTCCTGCAGGGGTCAAGCTTGTAATGGAAGCTATATGCATTCTTAAAGGCATCAAAGCAGATAAAATTCCAGATCCAACAGGTACTGGGAAAAAAATTGAGGATTTCTGGGGTCCAGCTAAGAGACTTCTGGGTGATATAAGATTTCTTCAGTCTCTTCACGAATATGACAAAGACAACATCCCTCCAGCTTACATGGCTGTCATAAGAAAGCAGTACCTTACAAATCCAGAGTTTGTACCAGAGAAGATCCGAAATGCTTCCACGGCAGCAGAGGGTCTATGCAAATGGGTCATAGCCATGGAATTTTATGATAAGTAAGTATGTATTAAAAATTTTAAAAGGAAACAAATTTGAGTAAAGAGATTGTTATATTGGGGTACCAAAAAAGAGATTTAAAATTACTTCTTACTGTAAGAATGAAACATCTGAACGCTGAGACATGTGCAGAGAAACAGCCATAAAGATTACTATGGAATAGCTGATGATAAGTTGTAAGCCTAATTTTCAGTACTGGGTTTTTCTGAGAATGTGCACGAGCAATATTGAACCCTGCATATTGAATATAATATACCTCATATATAATATATTGCATACAAAAAAGTTACCTTACTACTTAGCATATTGAGTAACAACAGAGACATTAATGGAAGTTAATCTTTGGAAGGTTTTGACAATTGCATCAAGCCTTGATATTTTTTATTATATGTGGTATTTGAGCCATGGAAAAACTTATGCTTCCTTTTGGTGAAGTTTTTTTTCTCAAGAGTTCTAAAACCCACATTTAAGATTAACCCACTGCCTAAGATTAACCCACTGCTTGAAATTCAAGTCATGGTAAGAGGCATATCTTCATTAGAGAGTTATTTTGTTACTTGACTAAAAACGGTAGAAAATGTAGGCTTGGATTTGAATTGACAACAATGTTTAACATTATAAATACCATTGTCAGAGAGAAAACTAACTAAAAAAGGTGGATTTCAAAAGGAGCATGCAACTTATACCCATAAGGGGGTGGGAGAGCTATGAAGCTCATACTGGTGAAATACTGTTTAGTTGAGTGTAGGAACATCCTAGCATGTTTTCTTGCCTGTTTTTAAAGAAAAATAAATGGAAAATGTTTTCAATTAAATGTTACTTGTAGTTTTCTGCTTACAAATATATTTGTGTAAAATACTGAAATCTTGTGTTCTGGAAAACAGCTCCTTGAATAGGAATTATTTTAAATACATATATGCATGTGTTTTTGGAATTAGACTTGTGAGAATGTTTTTGATAAACTATTTGCATGTGTATGGCTACCATGAATATGATTGAACAGATCTGTGTACTCTTAAAAGTGCAAATCCATAAAGAATTTTAAAAAGTGATCAAATGGGACACAATTTGGAAGCACAATGCCCTGAACTTAGGCAATAATTCTCCACTTTTATTCCTTACCTGTTCCTGCAGAAAATATTGCAGAAATTGCTTAAAGCAGTTTCTGAAACAAATGAACAGGTAATTAAACAAATACCAATTGCCTTCAGATATTATCAGATGTTGCAGACCTCGGAGTTGGTGAGGTTTCCCTTTATCTATCTTATGTTAATCTTTTTAATAGTAACTGTGGACCAAGGGTGTACCTTTCATATATTCAATTTATTCTTTTGAATTAATTAGAGTGATAAAAAATGTTGCACCCAAAAAGCTGAAGYTGAATCAAGCTGAAGGAAAACTGAAGATTGCTATGGACGGTCTAAGAAAGAAACAGGCAGCACTGAAGGAGGTCCAGGACAAACTGGCTGCACTCCAGCAGGCACTGGAATCCAAGAAACAGGAGAAAGCTGACTTGGAAAATCAGGTATATGGGGCAAAAGATGACTTGTTGTTGATTTTTCAGAGAAAGGAATTTTAAATCTTTTTTTTTCTTTTTTTCTTTTCCGAATGGTAATTTTCCTTTGACTTTCAGTATGGCTGCTTCTAAAACAAGTCCTTTTTTTGACTTAGAATCTTTTTATTTCACTGCAATGGTCTTGAAGATATGGATGGGCAAAGCATGGTGAATGCGTGCTTCAAAGTAATAAAAAATGTAGATGCTGTGACTTCCCCCCTTGTAAGAGCACTCCTTTTTATTCCTACCTTTGTTGTGAGATATCCTATATCTCCTTTGTTGGGAGATGACAAATTTTCAGGGAGTGCTCTAATATTTTGAATCGTCATTACCTTGCAGGTGAGTTTATTTAGGGTTCTGCAAGTTTGTTTAAGCCTTCTGAAGCTTTGGTGTTGCCATTGCTGTCTGCTAAATCGCTAATATACATAGAGAAAGATGCAGCATTTAGAAGCCAGATTTGCTTCTGGTGTTTCGTTACACCAGAATAATATAATAAGAGCCCGATTATATTATTGTTAAATCCCTGGAGATTTCTTTTTCTTTAATTTTCTCCAAGTTACAAATATATTTGGAAAGACAGCTTAAATGGAAACTACCACAACAACAGAAAGGGAGACTATGCATTCATAAGATGCTTTAAAAAAAAGAAAAGAGAGAAAACAAAAAGGAAAAAAATATACCAACTTTCATGGGATAGTAATCTCTTTAGAGAGTTCTTATGACCTGTAGGTCATTTCCTKGACTATTAATGTTTTCCATATCATGTAATGAGCTATTACAAATTGTATGTTTTATACTGATCTTACTTTGTTTGGATGAAAACATAACTTTGAAATTTCATGGATTTTACTGTGCCGTAGAGATACTAGGTCATGTAGATTGTTTTCCTTCTTCAGATATGATGAAAAGGTATTTTCTTTTTATTTGATGAATTTATGGAAGAAAATAGCTGCACAGGAAACTAATTTGGAATGCTTTTTATATTTGTAAAATATCAAGAAAGTAATCACATCATATAATCAGATAATAAGTGATCAGATACCATATATACTTTTTTCTCCCAAGGTTGACTTATGCAGCAAAAAACTACAGCGAGCAGAGCAATTGATTGGAGGCCTTGGGGGTGAGAAAACCCGCTGGAGTGAGACTGCTTTGGAGCTGGGAAGGCAGTACATCAATTTGACTGGAGATACACTTATTTCATCAGGAATTGTAGCTTACCTAGGAGCCTTTACCTCCAGCTATAGACAAGTAAGATGTACTTTTGTCCCCCTGTTTTGTAACAGTCTAAATGCTGGTTTTCTGCTGGAATTTTTGGAAATTACTTTTTAACAGAACTTATACTGAAGTTCTACTTCAGCAGTTTGAGTTTTGTTTGCAGGATTCCTAGAGGAAATTTTCCCTCATATTACTGTAAAGTACTTCTTACTATGTAAAGCATGGAGTGCTTTGGTTGTTCTTCTTGTCTCTAACGTAGTTGCCAATGACTTTACACATCATGACTCTGCTTGATCCTATGCTATTCAATAGCTAAATTTTCCTTCAAATAATATAAATTAGTGCCTATTTCTGCAGCAGCACAAATAAGCAAATGTTCAAGCCTCAGTTAATTCTATATATGAAGAGACAAAAGATGCAACAGGCTGAAATCATTGAAAAAAAAAATTCCATATAAAAGCGAACTTTAAAATGGCAACTAATTGTAGATTTTCTCCATAGTTTAACTGTAGCTCTGGACAACTGGATGCCAATTCTTATTCCCATTGTTGTGCTAACACATGTTGGCTAGGTGCCTCTCTCCTAGGAATATTGGATGGCAAACTGTTTTTGTGAACATCTTCATTTTTGTGTGTCCCTCTTCATGCATGCTTGTATGGAAGGAGTAGCTTACACAAGTGGGAGTTATCCTGACACAGAGAATAGTGAGAAGCAACTCTAAGACTGTTGAGCTGTTACACTTGGCTAGGGCCTAACTAGCGCTCATTTCTGGGTGACTTCCAAGTCAAATATGAAGAATATAGATTTTTTTATTAGGATATGTATTCTATGTATTCTTCTAGTAGGGAAGAATAGTAATGAAAAGATCAATAATATAATTTCATATCTATTTCATATTATATTAATAATATAATTATATCAATAATATAATTTCATATATAGAAATCACATGCAAAAATATTTTTAGGTACATTTTTAGTTTGTTTACACATAAGTATGAGTTATTCGCGTCTGAACATATAATTAACATATACAGCAATTGGTATAGGAGGAAATAGAAAAACAGATTTTTGTGGTTCTGGAAAATTTCTATATAATGTTTATTATCTTCTTACCTAGATGCAAACTAGAGAGTGGACATTACTATGTAAAACAAAAGACATTCCTTGTTCAGATGATTTTTCTTTAACCCATACCTTGGGAGAACCAGTGAAAATCAGAGCTTGGAATATTGCTGGATTACCCTCTGACATGTTTTCTATTGATAATGGCATCATTACCTCGTAAGTAATTTTTTTTTTTACAATGAATAATTATTCTTGGATGTCTACTAAAAGATAAGTGTTGTTTTTGTAAGAATACTAGATTACATTGGCTGTCTTAAGTGCTTGGAATTTGATTGTTCTTTTGATGTAGACTTTTAGAATTAAATTAATTTTGGAATTCTCACATTTGCCTGCTTAGAAGTTTGTTTAAAAGTGATTATTGTTGTAATTGACACATTAAAATGTGTCACTGGTCATAGCTATCTTCATAATGTAACTATATACCGAACAAAAATCCTGTAAAAATATGAGAGAGTTAAATTTGATGAAAATAAAATTGCAAAGTTTTATGTTCATGTTGCTGCTTACAAGCAGGGATGAAAAGGCAGATGCATCTGAATGTGCTTAAATATTCTCCTTATTCAATTAAATCTGTCTTTAGTAGAAAGACAGATTTTTATTTTGAAGTCGTAAAATGAAATGACATTAAACTGCTAGGAAGTTAAAAGTATTACTCTGAGTAACTCCTTTGAAAGAAGAATGTCATGTTTTATAAACAAGATTCTTACATCTGCTGGTAAATTCAGCAAGGGTTTTGCCCCAGGATATATCTACTGGGATTTCTTATTTATCTGACTTTGTTTAATTACAAAGGAAAAACATTTTACTGCTTTAACACATACATTTGAAGAACTTAAATTTCAGTTTTGAAAGTTTGTAATCATTTTTTCCCTTCAGTAATGCAAGAAGATGGCCTCTGATGATAGATCCCCAGGGTCAAGCAAATAAATGGATAAAGAATATGGAAAAAACCAATAGTTTGCATATAATCAAACTCAGCGACCCCGAATTTGTAAGAACACTGGAAAACTGCATTCAGTTTGGCACTCCTGGTAAGTTATTAAATAACGAAACGTGAGATACAGAAGAATGTGGAGAGGGCACAATTAACTAAAAAACGATGCAGCTCCATGGAATGTCTAATGTTCTCATAACTGAGGAAAACGGAACATTGTTTCTTTCTTTTCCACTCAAATTAGAAATCTAGTCTTCACATCAGGTTATAAAATCCTTCACAGAACAATCTAATTGTAATCTCCAATTTAACTTGCATCTTTTTATTGTTATTTGAGGCTTGCTATTTCTGTTTTAGTGTTATAAATTTTTTTTCTTAAAAAAGTAATGTTATTTTAATTTGGCTTTTCAAGATGTGTATAAATTATGAGACTGCTAGACTGATTATTTAATGATTTTTTTATTCAGTACGGAAGTCTTTTGGAAAGTTTTTGCAGTAATCACAAGGACAAATTAATGAAGAATAGTTAATTTTTTTTTTTTATAACTGGAATACAAGTAAAGACTAATTCATTATTTATTTAATGGCTTATTATTTATTCTCCATTACTTCTCTTGCAATTTTGAGAATCTCACAGGCTTACAGTGAAAATACAAGTAGACTAAGGCACCCAAAATGATTTCTGTGGCGTATGATTATGTGGCTTGTAAAAAAAAATTAGCTTAAAATTGCTGTTCTATATCCATATTAATAATGGCAGTTCTAATTGTGTGGTTGCAACCTGGTATACTTTTTTAAAAAAAACAAACGATTTAAAGGTATGTTTCTCTGATTCATTTCAATGGAATACTCTAAGAAGCCTTATTTCTATTTGTAGATTAGTGTTGTATAGTTTGCCCATAAGTACACAGTATAAAACATGTCAGTAACTGCCACTAAGTAATATAAGCAGAAAGAAAATTGAACCGAATCTCACTGTCATATCCAAGTGCTCCTGGAGAATGTGGGAGAAGAACTGGATCCTATCCTGGAGCCCCTTCTGCTCAAACAGACGTTTAAGCAGTCAGGCAGCATATGCATTCGCCTCGGAGACTCCACCATCGAGTACGCTCAGGACTTCCGCTTCTACATTACAACTAAGCTGAGAAATCCACATTATCTTCCTGAAACATCTGTTAAGGTATTTGGAAAAATGAACCCGTAACTCTGTTTTAATTTTAAAATGATTCCTTGACTCAGCCGAGAGGTGCTTCTCGGCACTGCCCTGCCAATGCTGTTCTCTTTCTGACGCAGCGTGGAAAACTTGTATCATCTGGAAGTGATGGTGTTTTCAAGTCATGCATTTCACCTTGCAGTAATGTCATTCACTTGTACTGTGAGATATTGAAAACCTACTTTTAAATTTTAATACTCTTCCCAGTCTATATCTCCTATTTAGTAACTTCTATAAAAAAAAATGTAGAATTAATATAATAGTTACCTCACATGCAAACTCTACATTAGGTTTTTAGATTCATTATTTTCATCACTGTCAGCAAGACAAATTCAGTTTGCAGTACTTGGTACTCAAGGTGAATTTCATTTGAAAAGCAAGTCAATGGGCATCTGCGCACCCCAAAACCATCCAAATCTCCAGTCAGTATTACTTAGTCATTCTGTAAAACTGGTATTTCTTCAGTTATGAACTGCATTCATAAAACTACTACTGCCTGCCTTCTGCAGGCAATGTCTTCCTTCTTTTATTTATGTAATATACTATTTATTTTTGCCACTTGCTCAACTAGACCTTTTGGCTTTTTCTGGATCAGAAAAAGCTTTCTGGCTTTTTTCAGTCACTCTTTTTTTTTTTTTAATAAGAAAATGAGAGAGAACATGATGGTATCCAGTTGAATACAAATATCCTGGTAATAATAAGTGCATGTGACCAAGGCCATTAAAGGGACGAAATATATGTGGCAGAGGCAATAATATTATTACTTGCTACCACTTATTTTACAAAAACAGCAAAACTTTTTAAGGGTGAAAAGTTTAATAAATATCATAAAATGTGATCTATCTGATCTGTATCCATATTTTTCTATAATAGTGTGTCAGCATCCCATTTTGAGTAGATGCAACAATTCTGGAAAGAAAACAAAACCAGATTTATTTATGGATTCTGTAGGTCTTTCTTTCCCAGAAGAGTTTTGCTGCCTTCACTGTGAAGGTTATTTGGTGCCTACAGATACCAAATTGGAGAGTCTAGCTTCTATATGTAAAATTACTATTTTACATTTTATGGACTAATCACTCAAAGAATTGATATTACATGTAGTTTTTTACAGTAATTTTGAGGAAAAGGGTAAAAGACTCTGCATTCTTGTTGCACCTCAGTTTGAAATGGCTTTTTAACATCATAGAGTTAATGTTGTATGGTTAATCCTGGAATTAGCTTTCCAATATATGATATTAAGCCCTCACCTTCATTCATTTTCTCTCCAATTTTGGTTGAATATTTTACACGATACTGTACAATCCTCCCCATCTTGGAAGTGAAGAAAATTTTTAATTGACTCTTGTCATAATTGTGTTATCTTTCAAAACTTTTTATTTTTTTCTCTCAGGTGACGTTACTGAATTTCATGATAACTTCAGAGGGAATGCAGGATCAGCTTCTTGGGATTGTAGTTGCAAGAGAAAGGCCAGATCTTGAAGAAGAAAAACAAGCTCTCATCTTACAAGGGGCTGAGAATAAAAGGTATCAAAATAACTCCCCTTGCTAGCAATAAAATCAAATTGCGGTCAATGAAAATATAAATCACAGGAAGTACATTTCAGAGACCTTTTCTATTATTTTTTGGAAATATAGTGAATATTATATTTAACAAGATACTAGAGACTCTCATTTCTGAGAGCCCAAGTTTAGACAGCTATTTAGGCTGATAAAGGCTGGTTTTTGGATGCATACTCCCATTCATATTCCTACTCTTTACAGCTTTTTTTTTTCCTTGATGTAGTTTCCCAATTCTGAAAATATTAGAAAACTCTTAAAGAGCAGAATTTGGGGCTGGTGTAATTGCAAAACATAACTCTTGATCCCATTCTCTGCCCTATGCATCCCTTTCATAACGTTGCTGTTGTGTGACTTGCTCTCTTCACAAGTTTTGACTAGAGACTAATGGATGTGTTTTTAAAAAGCCTTTATTTTGTGCCGGATTTGCATTGAGTGTATATGCAAAGCGCATCTTTCCCAGCAGGCCAGTGCATGAAATATGCTGTATTAGATGTGGTTTGGCACTTTATCCCTTTGCATTTAGATGAACACTTTCCATGTTCAGCGTAACGCCTGAAATTGGCTAAGTTTTTCAAAAAGTTTTTAATAAGAAAGTCTTACGACAGTTTCATAACCTGAATAGAATTTACACATCCTGTACTGTGCTCATTTATATATACAGATAACAGAAAATATCTACAATATTCATATGTGAAACATCTGGCATATTCTTTTAGACAGCTAAAAGAAATAGAAGACAAGATTTTGGAAGTTCTTTCAGCTTCAGAAGGAAATATTTTGGAGGATGAAACTGCTATTAAGATCCTGTCTTCCTCTAAAGCTCTGGCTAATGAGATTTCTGAAAAGCAAGCGGTGGCTGAAGAGACAGAGAAGAAGATCGACGCCACGCGCCTGGGCTATCGTCCCATCGCAGTGCACTCGTCTATCTTGTTCTTTTCTATTGCTGATCTAGCCAACATTGAGCCTATGTACCAGTATTCACTGATGTGGTTTATTAACCTTTTCATCATGTCTATAGACAATTCAGAGAAATCTGAAGTTTTRCAAACAAGGTAAGAGTGATAACTCCCCATTGCACTCAATGATATGTATTGTTTACTGACACGTGTTCTAAGTGTGTTGTCCCAAGCTTTGCATTTTGAAATATTTTTTTCTGTACATGAATCTGTGAGATATTTTGCTGGAATGCTATTTAATCTCAGTAACAAAATGATATGATAGATTACAAGTGCACTATCTCTCTTTAGCTATTGCTTCCTCACATCCTGTGTGAAATTACAAAATACTATATAGATAAAAATGGCCCAGTCCCTTGACTTTCATACTGCACTTCATCTAGTGACAATATTTGTTTCCTCCTATTCCAGGTGTGATAGGAGGAAGTCTTTGTACAAAGACTCTTGACTATACCTAGAAAAGGCAAGGCAGTATTTTTTATCCAAACAGGTTTGAGATTCAGTTTGATTACTGTCTTGTAACCAAGGTGTTCCAGTTTGTTCATGAGAACAGGAGGAACTTTGCAGTAATTAATGATCTTGCTTGCTCAGCTAATTGCAAACGTTCTCTCATAAGCTAATGTTGCTACTGCTGAACTAGCCAGAAAAGAGCAGGTATTTTTGATCATGTTTTCCTCTCATGTAGTGGCTAAACCTGGAAATTTGTCACTCATTAAAGGCCTGATTCAGCAAAGTATTTAAATATTTGCCTGTGTAAAAATTAATTTTACCGGAGTTACTCATCCAGTAAAGTTAAACATGTGAACAAGCAAGTGTTTAACTGCTTGCCTTTTCCACCAAAGAAGAGAAGATGGGAAAGAACTGTTCCTCGTTTTTAGTTAATGTTGCAAACAGCAATTGCTCACTTATYTGTTCATGTTTTCTTTAAGTACCAGGTAGTTGTAGCACAGCATAAGGTAGCACTTAATGTGCATAGTTTAATGACAGAGTGGGATAGCTAAATTTTCATTCAAATTCAGTCAAGATCTGTGCGATCTCAGTCTACCATAATTATTTTATTAAAGATATTACTACTAAGCACTTAAGTTTGAGTTTATATTTTGAGCTTAATAACTCAGTATTTATAAATTCAAGATGATCTTTTACCAATAAGATAATAACAGATAAGCTCATTCTGACTTAAAATCTTATTTTTATTTTCTCTAAAAAACCCTGCACAGCCCTGTGCATTACTCAAAATAAACTATAAATTAAAAAAAAAAAGATTTTCACTTTATTTAAAAACTTTCTGTCAACATCTGTATAAAGACACAGGAGCTTAATCTCAGCTGACAGTATGTGTGCCAGGGAATGATTGGTATAAGCCTGTTTTGATAGTTCTATCCACTGAAAGCAGAGGAAGACAGAGCCAACAGGGCACAGAAGAATTCCCCAGTAATGACTAATTCACCTAAGACTGTTTGTCTTGGGCCATCTCCACTAGTCAGTCATTTCTTAATACAATTTTCTGAACTGAAAATTTTTCATTTTTTTCTTAATCAGGAAGATCTAAATAGTTTGGAATAGGTCTCCTAAGAGTACAGACTTTAGAGTGTTATTAATATAAGTTTGTATTTTGACACTTGTAGGTTGAAGATTCTCAAGGATCATTTTACTTACTCGCTTTATGTCAAYGTCTGTCGCTCACTCTTTGAAAAGGACAAGCTGCTCTTCTCTTTTTGTCTAACTGTGAATCTCCTGAAATATGAACGACTGGTCAGTAAGAAAACAACAAGTTGTACATAAGCCTTAGATGGCATATACTAGCTATCACTAATAAGAATGCATAGGATAAGAAAAATAAACTCATATATAATTATAATATACTTTAAGTTGTAATTCTATGGTATTTAATTTTCATTTTAATGAGAAGTTATAAGCAATGAAAGAGATTCTTTAGAAGAAATATAAAAAAACCAAGACTGGTGAAACAGTACGAGATGATGATAATAGCTTATCTGAGCATTAGACATTTCTAAACATGTTCTAAACTCAGTCTGTGTTATTCTTACAGTCATCATTTTTCAATTTTTTACTGTAATATATTCTGAGATCTAAGAGCATACCAAAATGAAGTGTAACTATTGATTTAAGAAGCTACTAATCTTTTTCACTTACAGTAGTTAAAGATATTTATTTTTACACAGAATTGCTCAAAATAAAACACTTGTACCAACTGAACTCCAATTAATTCCTTACTAGAATTTTTTTTTTCAATTGATACTGAAATATATCCATGTTAACCATATCTATGGTCTCCTGAACAGTATTTCTAGTTCCAGTGGGATTGTTTCTCTCAGATTTAACATATATTAGCATTATTGAATTTATTTCATTGGGGAATCCATAGAAATGAATAATTTCTAGAGCTGAGAATAATAGTCATTGGACATTCTAGTCCCCTATTTCCAGGAATTTGGATTTACAAATCCAAGACATCAAAGAAATTTTGAGCTAAAGGACATTGAGAAACAAATAAAAACTGTTATGGGCTGATATGTTTTTAATCTCTAGACAGAAATAAAGATTTATCTATAAATTTAACTAAATTTGTTAATGCCTCAATCTATGTACAAGGATGTACAAGGATGAATTTTAAAATTAATTCCTGACTATTCCTTCCAATTGTCTAAGTTAATGCTTAACTGAAAAGCAGACACTAAATATTTTGGAATTTAGTATTTGTATAAATCTTTTTCAATAAATATAAGCATTTAGATAAAGTATCAACTTCCTACAAAAAGCACCAAAATGAACAGATTTTATTTATTTAGTCCTGAGAGGGGTGTCTTTCCTTGTAGATTGATGAGAATGAGTGGAAATTTCTGTTGACTGGTGGGATCGGGTTGGACAATCCCTTTTCCAATCCCTGCGCCTGGCTTCCTCCACAATCCTGGGATGAAATTTGCCGACTAGAAGATTTGCCACATTTCAAAAATATTCGTAAGGATTTCACGCAACTGAAAGATGGATGGAAATTGGTATACGACAGCTTGGTATGTTAACACTCCTGCATTCACACGTTAGCTAATGCATACCAAGTACTTGTCCAGAGAAAAAGAAAGTGTGGTCAGTGTGCATAATGTTTTAATGCAAATAGTTAAGCAAAGGGTGTGCAGTGGTAGAGAATTACAAGTTTTTCAGGTGGCTTCTGAATAACAACTTGAATTCTGATGGGGAAAAAAAGAAACACAAAGTGATAGTGGAAACCTGCCAAACTTAAGAAACTTGCTAAACTACCGCGCTCTATCAGTGCGTGCATTTTTCACCTTACTTAGAGAATGCCTCTTCATGTCATTCCACAACCAGCTGCTCTCCTGGATAGATACATGTGTGTCTGTATATGTGTGTGTGTGTGTATATATAAAAAAAGTAAAAAGGGAGTCTCATAGAGGACAGAGAATGGGATTCAGGAGACGTGTTCTCTTGGTGATTGTCAGTGTTCTGATGCTGACATGCTCTTGTAAATATAACTTGATCACGGTTTGTTTCAAAGTTAAGCTCTTCAGATCAGTTTCACTCTGCAATTATGCCAACCTTTCATCTTTGCTTTTTTTTTTTTTTTTAAATTTGCACTGCTCTGGCTGCTTCCTGATGTGACAAGCTAAGTATGTTTACCATTACACAAGTATGCTTACCATTACACACGCTTTCTGAACAACACCTGCTTAAAAATAAAGTTTTCCTGCTTAGTACTTTTATCATATCTCGCTGTAATTACTTTCAGTATTTGAGTAAATACTATCCACTTACTGATGCCTGTCAGATAGACTATTTCCCTGCCTGATGAAAAAATCATTAGTATTCAAAGGACGCAGGACCTCTTCAAAAGTGCACACTTCCAAACCTTCTACACACACATTTCAAAAGTTTTATTCATTGAATGGGACAGGATTTAGAGGATTTGGTTTCTACATTAACAAGCGAGTTTAAATGACATACAGAGAAACAAAATGGATTTTTATTGAGCCATCCAGACAAAGGGGAGACCTCAACTCAGACCTTGTCTGCAGTTTATCTCAAGTTGCTTCACATAACAGGAAGAAACTGAAACTCTGCTTCCCCCCAGCTGGCTGATTTAATCCCAAATCTACTGGTCTTGTCATAGAGAAAGGAGCATGACAGTGACATAAGTTAGTTGTCTTAAGTGCAACTCCTCAAGGCTTCTTAGTTGGCTTATTTCTACCAACCTTGCACACTCTTAGCACTGCTGTTCAGTTGAGGATACAGAGAGCATTCCAAGGCACCTGCTTTCTCATTTATGATAGAAAGCTACAGAGCATTCTGGGCTGCAGTCAGAAATCCARCACCTAGAAGCTGAGGGAGGAGGGAGCCAGGCTTTTGATCTGCTGAATCAGGGTTTCTCCCAACACAAGTTCTGCAGGTCTGTCCATAGACACCCGAGCAGAACCCCCTGCAAGCAGCTCTTAGGTGGCAACACCCCCTTACAGGCAGGGGCACACAGCTGCTGCTGGGCTCCCATCTGAGAGGAAGCTGCCCTTGTAACAGGGGCTGCTTACAGGCTGAGGTTACTGCTCCAGCGTTGGACTTGCCCTTCCAATTCTTGTTCTCCTACACTCATTTGTCTCCTTAATGATTATGCGATCATACTATTTCAGCTGCACCCTAGCTCATAATGATGAGACTCATAATGAATACTCAAGAACAACATCCTAATTCAACATTATCACCAAAAAAGCACATTTTCAGGCTTCTTACATCCCACCCCTTTTCCACTTCCTTCCTAAAGAGGAAGTTTGTGTTTACAGGTTTAGGTTTTTTTAAACACAACTATAAATGACTTCAGCTAAAAACAAATGAGGATTCAAAGGGTTATTTTTTGGGGAGTGGGGGAGGTGGGGGAAAGACTGAACACATAAATGCACTTCTTGCAGATCAAGAAAAAAGTTAGATTGATATATATTGAGTTAAAAAGCCTTAAATAATTCACAAATGCTTTCAATAAATCTAAAGTTATATACGTTTTTAGGATCCTCCACATGAAGATTTTCCCGGGGACTGGAAAGCACTGGGGGAATTCCAAAGGATGCTTATCATTCGCTGCCTGAGACCTGACAAGGTACATACAAAACTTCCCCACCTTTTGCTGCCTCTTAGAACCAAATGAATTTGTAAGCATGCGTTTGTTCAGTTGTCTATTGACATTTTTCTGTAGTCTGATTGTAGTCTAATTAAAATTTAAAGTATTATGAACATCCTTCTGACAGAAGAATACTGCACTTAATAGATTTTTTTTTTTTTACACAAACCAATAGCAGCTGTACAAAAGTTACAAGTATAAGGCAGTCTTTAAAATCAAGAGCTCTGAGGACTTCTGTGTATACAATGAAATCTGAGAAAAACCTGAAGGCTTTCCACCCTTTCATTTAACACTAAATGCTCTACACTTATGGCCTGACAGCAGTATACCTCAAGTAACCACAGCAAAAATAATTTACCCCCCCCTTTTTTTTTAAATGAGCTTTCCTATCTGTGACATGTGACTGATCCAGGAAGATGACAATGGTAAGCAGGAGTGTGGATAAATACTTACAGTAACAAAGCAGAACTGTTTTGATTTGAGCCTGTCTAGCTCAATCTTGAAGACAATCTAGACCACAATGAATGGTTACAGTTATTGCAAATATTTATTAAATCAAACCATAAAACAAGAAATTTTCATTAGGCGTTTCATATAGTCATAATTTAGAAGCTAACGTAGACAAGTAGTCATCCCATAGTGACAACACACAGTGAGAGGTTAGTAGTAGTATAAACAGTTACATCCTCTGTTACAGACAGTCTATAAAATAGTTTGAAGAAGTCGTCCTTAGATATCCAGGTACTAACACAAAGCTAAAAAGCTAAAAATATGAATGCTTTTACCGTACAGAGAAGAGATAAGGCTTTAGGGTCAGACTTCACACCTCTGGATTTTTTGGCTGATAACAAGAACTTTCAGAAGACTGGGCAGGTGGATCAGCAGGGAAGTCTGTTGTCACCTGTGACAGATACTGGTGCTTGGAGACAAAGTTATCCACAAGGCGCTTCCTAGTCGCGGCAACTTCTTCTTCAAAAGAGTTGATTATACTCCTGCCAGTCTTCCACTTAAAGCAAAGAGATTGGGACTGTCAACTGAACATTTTTGCTGCATAGTTAGAGTATGTGCAAAACTTAGATCTTCAAAGACTTTGTGATCTGCTTTTAATCCTGGTTGAGAGGTCTGCCCTGACTATGGCCAGCAATTCCCAGGCTGGATGCTGCCTAGCAATTTGGCCATCACATGCAAGCCCTATTGAGAAGGTCTTCCATCTACCCTGCCAGTAGGCTTTTGGGGCTATACACTTTCATTTTTAAAATAAGCTGCAACATCATCCTTTATCTTCATTTTAAATCTCATTAGAGAGGGAGGCTTTGGTTTTATTTCCTTTCATGTGCAGATGCTTGATCTCAGTTCTCAGGAAAAGGCATTAGGGCCTGGGAACTCCAGGGGGGCAGCATGTTTTGGATCAGTCCTAGCCCTCTAAGCTGTTGGCACCCTTGGGTCTGGAAAGGGGAATTTCAAGGTCTCTTAGTTCTTCACTTAAAGGAATGGTTTTAGCCCAGGCCCCTTTTATACCTTGAGACACATAGAGACCCTGTAGGTGCCAGCCAGCAGCTGAGATGCAGAGCTGACACCTAAGATGCAGATTGATCCGAGCCCCATCAGGGGCTCCTGCCTGGGGCACCCGCCTCTCACATTAACTATTTTTAGGGTTAGAGGTCAAACATCACAGAATACCAGTTGCAGCAGCTCAGATGTGGGCTCATGGGTGTCACCAGCATGCATCATGCACAAACACCCCCAAGCGGAGAGGCACCGCTGGACAGCTGTTAAACACTGTAAATAGGCTAGAGGATCAGACAGCTTAATTAAACAGCTGCATAATGGAAGGCTTTGGACACAGGGAGCAATAAAAGATGGACTTGCGATTACATTCAGTCTGGTCTTGTTGTGTTCATGTGTTGGTCCCCTTCCGGAGGTGGGGAGATGGGGAGGACACCTAGATATCTTCTCCTTGATGTTTTCTTCTGTAGTGAGTCGTATGAACTTTTCTAGAGGAACCAGGTTTTCTTCCAGAAGCTGGGCAATAGACTAGCTGTTTACCAATTGTTAGGAGCAGACTTTAAGCTAATAATGTACATGAATCCTGATTCCAGGATCTTCTAACCTTTCCCCATCACTTACTGCTGACATACAGAAACAAGGCCAGGAGGCCCCCAGTTACATTCTAGTCTCACATCTTGCATTACATTTATTTGGTCAACACTTACAAGGAAGGTTCTCAGGCGTGACATCTCCAGCATGTAGAACTCCTCCATYGTCAGGTCATCAAAGGGCTTGGTAAGGCTCAGAAAGCCACACTTCTGACGTTTGGAGTGTTCCATCCTGCAGCATAAACTCAGGTGAGGAACATACATCTAAACCATCCACGTACATTTAAAGAGAGAAAGAAAACAGGACTCTTCAGTCTGTCACTAGAAAAGGTATTATGCACAAAGCATGTGAAACACTTTAGTATTTCATATGGTAACTAGTTGTATTAGTTATGATCTAGATGGAGAGGGAGTTAGTAGTGCTATGGGAAAGCTTCCTGGTCTGTTGAAGCAGAAGCATTCTCTGCAGAGGCAAATCCAAGCTCAGAGAGCTGTGCAGAGCATATTACATGAAGTCTGCTGTGTTTCAAGGCTAATGGGCAAGATAAGCTTTCCTTAGACTTGTTTTTTAACTGCTGTGGAGAAGTTAGCTGTTGTATAATCAGTAAGGGATGTAGTCGGAGCAAAGTGGCTGTTGTTCTCTCTGTACTTACCATGGATCATCATTTGGCTCCCAGCCCTCCAGTTCTATCAAGCAGAAGAAGCACTTGGCCACATCAGGTTCACTGGCACCAGGGCAGTGGACAAAACCCRCCTTGGCCATCTGCAGGGGACAGTTCACAAGCTCAGGGCCTCGCTGCCCACGAGAGCGGGCRGTGACACCTTTCCCTGCAGCATCTACCAGCACACACCGGGCTGCAGAAGGGGCTTTAACCGCGGGAGCTGCACCGGGTCAATAGGCGTTGGGTAGAGGCACAAGAAACAGGCTACGAGCAGTGAAGAGTGTGCTGCCCAACTGCGGGATCCACAGGCTGCCGCGGCAGCCCTGGCCTAGCCGGTAAGAGTCTCCCCTTTATTCACCAAGGGGCATTTCCACAAGCCTTCCCTATCAAGGCGCTGCACCGGCAACAGCCAGGGCTCCAAGCACTGCTTCCATGGGGAACAAAAGAAGCTAAGAGCCACAGAAAACTCTGCAACATGATTTATGCAGCTAAAATACTATAACTTCTACATTTTCCTGTTATTTTTGTTGATTTTTAGAAATAGCTCAAGAATATCACATATAGTCAAAAGCCTAAAAAAAAGCAGGAAAAACTACCCCAATTCACAGCTTCTTCAATTATACCAATTCACATCTCCTTGGGTAATTTTAACAGCATCGTTCATCTGAGATACAACTGAAAAGTTTGGCAGGGGGATCAAAATGAGCCTCAAGYGCTTGCCGAGTCAGAGCCCACAGAGGCATAAACATTTAGCTTACCTAAAACTTAGGCAACATTTATTTCTGAACTTCAAGTAATAATCATTCTGACATGCTGGCCCTTCTGCTGAGAGACTCCTTACATGCCCTAATGTAAGCAGATTTCTAAATTGGAGGTTGCAAGTAGAAAGAAATGCATAACACAAAGTTAACTTCAAAGCAACAGAGAAGAAAAGTAACTCTAGCCAATGTTATAGCTAGGCTAGTGGCCTGGACATTCAGAAACTACTCATTCTGCTGCAGCATCTCAAAGCAGAAAATAGAGGAAGGAGGGAATATTTTTTTTCTCTTTTAAATGAATGGGGCTTATCAGAAACCCTTGAAACCTCTGTTCTAGAACACATATTTAGCAGCAACTCCAAAYACAACTACAGTAGATAAAAAAAGCCAAAGTTTTGCATTTTCAGACTTACATTCTCTGGAGTGCATTTGCAGTTGTCCACAAAGGGCCAGTTTGTGAAGGTTTTCAGGCGGTTCTCATACTCATACATGTCCTTAAAGTCAGTGAGGAGCTTAGAAGAGGCCACCAGCTCCTCCAGGAGGGCCTCCATGTCCCCCAGCAGCAGCAGCAGCAGCCAGCCCTGCTGCGGGTGGTTTAAGGCCCCGCGCTGAGCGCAGACGCGTCCCACCTGGGAGCCGGGCAGCACGAGGGCCGGCCCCAGCGCAGGCGGCCCCAGCGCAGGCGGCCCCGCGGCTCGCTGCACGCAGCTCCTAACCCACGCCAATGCCACGCGAGGACTGTGGGCGTGCACAAGTCAGATGGCCAGCGCGACATACGTAGCGTGAGGGTAGCAATCTTCTGTGCGCCCTGCCTTCCGAGCCATTATAAACAGGCTCCTGTGGTTGTGATCGAGATACCACTGCTGGTATCTCGAAGCGCAGCACTTCAGCATTTCCTGAATTCCCACGTTTTTTAAAAGGGAGTGGGAATAAATAAAAATATTAGGATAGTAAACAATAAATAAATATAATAGAGAGTAATATATAAAATATTCTAGAGTGTGTTTCAAATTCCAGGAGTTCAGAGATGGAATAACTAGCAATATTGAGGAGAAAGGCGTGCATAGGTCCTTATAGCCCTTATGCTGTCTCCTTACAATTTGTCTCTCATTCTGCTTCAGTAGGAAGCTACCAGGGCGTAGAAGCTGCCGAATACAGAAGTTCTCCAAGCTAAGATCTTTTAGCACCTTTGAAAAGYAGTAGATTGCTAAACCTGCAATCCTCTCCATAAAACAGATGGAGGAAGCAAGGGCAGGAAAAATACTAGCTTCTTCCAGCAACCCATCAGCCTGTCCAGATGTGCCGACAGAAAGAGATTAAGAGTCATTTGACTACACCGTCTCTGTTCAATCTTTTTATAGCATCTTCTGTCACAGGGACTATTTTTGCCTAGTTTTACATGTGCTAAATCATTGCTTACTCTGGGCTGGTACTTGTTCCTAATTTTACGTGCAGGAAGAGAATTCTTGACATTTATATTTTAAAATGTTCAGAGCAACATGTTCTAATACTGTTGGAATAGTGGGAATTTTAATTCTATTTTTTCTTTTTCTTTAGATAATACCAATGGTGCAGGAATTTATCATTCACAACCTGGGTCGCCCGTTTATTGAGCCCCCTCCGTTCGACCTGTCCAAGGCGTTCGCCGACAGCCACTCGTGTGCTCCGCTGATATTTGTGCTGTCTCCCGGGGCAGACCCCATGGCCGCCCTCCTGAAGTTCGCCGACGACCAGGTACTTCAATAACGTCACCAAGACTTTGCAAGTTGGATGATGCCCGTGCGTGTGTGTGTTTGTGTGCACGCCCATCTGTGGGAAGCAAGGAAATCGTCCTGGGGAAGTTTTATTCTAAGAGCACTGCATGTAAAACGTGACGTAATTACAAAGCAAGGTAGCAATACGTAGACCACAGGATCTTGGGTGGCACTGACACTGTGCAATTCAAGGGCAGCCTTGGCTATCATTCTTAGGGCATTTAAAGCAAAACAAGGAGAAATCTCAACAACTGCAAYCAATTCTTACGTAAAAAGGTTAGTGTTAGTAATAGAAAGTTGGGGTTTTTTTAATAAGAGAATTTCTTGCATTTCTTGACTGTTCTGTCATTGTTCTGTGTGGTTGAGAATGACAGGCAGACTTGAAGTCCCCAGYCTCTGGGTAGTGAACGTGTCCTGAGTTTTATAGCAAGTTCTGAGGAGTCTGGTGAAATAGTCACAATTGTGCMGTTCAGAAAGAAGTGGATGTGCAGTTGGAGTTTTCCCCTTGCAGAAAGGAGTTTCAGTCAACAGGACAGACATGAAAGACAGATTTGCTCTGTGATGTAAAATACACTGCATGCTGGATGTGAGCTCTTGGACCAGAGGCTTTGATGTGCACTAGTCTTCTTACTTGTAACATGCTTTATGTGTGCAGGGCTATGGTGGTGCAAAGCTCAGCTCGCTCTCACTTGGCCAAGGCCAAGGCCCAATAGCCATGAAAATGATAGAGAAGGCAGTAAAAGAAGGAACGTGGATAGTCCTGCAAAACTGCCATCTGGCAACATCATGGATGCCAATACTGGAAAGAGTCTGTGAGGTAAAAACCGTATCTCTTCTTACAAGCACTGCTGGAGGTATGTCTGAGCCATCAGGCAGCTGGAAAAACCAGCCCAACGTAGCTGATGGTTAAACTAGGGGCATCACAACATCGTAGYTCCTTCTCCTTCCATCTGCTGCGGTGAAAAACACTCTTGTTCACTGTGGGTCTTGCCCATTCCTGGGTGAAATTCCCAGCCACTGCAGCAGCCCTTCAGGCCGAGAGCTTTCTTTGTGTTTCTGCTATTGCAGAAATTGGTACTCTGAGGAATATTACACTAGTACCACCACAGCTCGTACTGGTATATTCTCCCACTTAAAAAAAAAACAACAAAAACCCCTCTCCTTTAAGATGAAAYGTTGAGGTGTATATTCACATCTTCCGTGTCTTGCTTGTTGTATYTGTGTTTCAGGACTTAAACCCTGATATGACCCACCCTGACTTCCGAATCTGGCTCACCAGTTACCCGTCTCCGAATTTCCCGGTGTCCGTGCTCCAGAATGGGGTGAAGATGACCAAYGAAGCACCAAAGGGTTTGCGGGCGAACATAATTCGCTCCTACCTGATGGATCCGATTTCTGATCCGGACTTCTTCAACGGCTGCAAGAAGCCGGTTAGTAGCGTTGCGCTGGCACCGATAACGCGGTGCTGGAACCAGCTGCAGGGGCCTCTGGTGCTGCAGAAARGGCCACCCAGCCTCACCCGCCTTCCGCTCAGGGAAACCAGAGTTTGGCAGTGCTGGCAGTGAAGCAAATTTTAATAGTCAAGTTTTATTTTACCACAAGTTGCCTTCGTCTGAGATTTTGTGGTATGACACTAATGATACAACTTGCAAGTAAGTTCCCATTACAGATCTGCAGGGCTGGGGGCTCCTGTTGGGGAATATTCCCGGACCTGCAGGCTGCTCTGGTGTGTATTTAATCTATAACATAAAAATATTTCCATTGCAGAATTGGGAAGGTCAAGTGATTGCCTAACACGATTACGGGACTCACAAGAAAATGCTTCTCCCCACATTTTTTAAGTATGCCTGGGAAAGCAGTAACTTGTCATAATTAGCTTTAGGTACACAGTCATATTCGATGAAAATAAACACATTATTTTTCATAATTTTCATTTTACATTATTAAATAGTGTAGTGTTGTGTTAACAGTATTTTACAAGAAACGGGTTTAAAAAAATTAATGGGAACACAGTCTCTTACACACGTGGGCGTATACGACTATTACAGTTTTTAAAATAAAATTATTTGGAGGGCTCTTGCTGGTTTAAGAGACCGTTCAGCATTAGCGCCTGTGACCCGCTGACGGCTTCCTGCCACAGCGGGAGCGGCGGCCCCGGCCCCGCAGGGCCCCGCAGGGCCCCGCGGCAGCACCGCGCCATCAAACCCCGCTCGGGCGCCGCTAACGTTGCCGCGCTTGGTTCGCAGGCCGAGTTCAAGACGCTGCTCTACGGGCTCTGCTTCTTCCACGCGCTGGTGCAAGAGCGGCGCAAGTTCGGGCCGCTCGGCTGGAACATCGCCTACGAGTTCAACGAGACCGACCTGCGCATCAGCGTGCAGCAGCTGCAGCTCTTCCTCAACCAGTACGAGGTACCGCGGCGGCGCCCGCCGCTCTCAGCTGGGAATAYACCCGATAGCCTAGCCTATAAACTGTGATTCACTTCATGCCAGGGATAAGGCCATCGGTTGACCTGGATGGATCTGCGTGAGCTTGGCAGATCCCTTCCTTGTCTGCAAAGCCAGCCAGGGTGTCAGGGCAGGATTTCTGGAAAYTGGTTTTCAGTTCCTTAACCTGTGAACCTGGAATAACAGAAATAATATCTTCTCCAAAATTTCTTTTTTTTTTAAAAAAAAAGAAAACTACAGATAGTATCACTGTGAAATTTGTTTGCATTTACAGGTACATGATCAGTCACAGACTTTCTTCATAGTTAAGGTGTTATTTATCTAAATATTTTCATACTGCCTCGTCAGTAGGCATGCATTTTTCTCCTCGACGGTTTTAATGATTTGCCAATGGTGGGCAGGGCAAGGTCCTCTCTCTCGTTTTTCCTTCTCCAGTTTGCTGTATTGGGTTACAGAACCCCTAACCAACCCTGAGCGCGTCACCGGCTCTTGCGCTCATTTTCCRCAGGGAATTCCCCTCCTCGCGTCCGCTACCTGTTCTGCCCGCGCTGCCAAGCGACGCGCAGCGTGTCGCAGCCCCGCGCCTCCCGCCAGGGGGGTCTCCCCGGCTCCCCCGGCTCCCCGGCAGGCACGTGGCCGCGGCCGCTCGCGCTGCAGCAGCTTCGGTCCCYGCACAGCCGGCTGCCAAGCACAGGCAGCGCCACGAGTCCGGATCCCTCGGAAGGGCGATGCCGGGCGCGGGGGTGGGCGGGGAGCCGCCGCCGTCGCTGTGCAGGGGGTTGGTGCGGGAGCTTCCGCAGAGGCGGCCGCGCTGCCCAGGCCCCGCAGGGCTCCTCAGCGCCGCCGGGCCCTCCGCAGGAGCTGCCCTTCGACGCCCTTCGCTACATGACCGGGGAGTGCAACTACGGCGGCAGAGTCACCGACGACTGGGACCGGCGCACGCTCCGCAGCATCCTCAACAAGTTCTACTCCTCGGACATCATCAGCAACGCCGAGTACAAGTTCGACCCCAGCGGCCTTTATTTTGCACCTCCCGAAGGGGACGTAAGTACACAAGAATACTGACTGCCCAAGGGCTTCTTTCAAAGCAAGGAGGTCGCACTTRGCTCCCTCCATACCTGCCTTCACACTTCCTGCTGTCCCCTGTTGCAATGATGCAACTCCAYCCCACCACCAGAAAAACAATAAAACAGGGGCAAACAAAAGCCCCCGTTGAACTGAGTTTGCTCTGTGTGAGTCAGCACCCCGAGGGGCAGCCCAGGAGAGACCCAGCCCGTGTCAGTTAAAAACATCATCTGTGAATATCCGCTGAGGTAGAAAGGCCACTGTGCTGCCCTTATATCCTGCCTYGGGGGAGAGCAGAGACGTGAGGTTGAACTCCGGCGTGCCCAGCAAGGGGCTGCGGCCGCCCGTACCGGCACCTTGCTCCGTAAGGGGAGCTCCAGCACTGATTTAGGAAAAACTAATCCTCTCTTCAGGGTAAGGGGCTAGAGAAACGTCCGTGGTGCCTTCAATCCCCGTATTTCCCCTGTATAGGTGCTTTACAGCAGGAACATTTGGAGCATTTTCCTCGAGACAGATCTCAAGGCCCGTTTTGTCTGCTCGGCCCTTTCTGCATCTCCTTCCAATTCTAGTCTTCTCCTCCCTCTTGGGCTGTTTTTTGCAGTACCGAAGCTACATTGAATACACCAAGACCCTCCCGCTGAACCCCTCCCCAGAGATATTTGGGATGAATGCCAAYGCTGACATAACCAAGGATCAGTCAGAAACGCAACTGTTGTTTGATAACATTCTTCTCACACAGGTATGTCCGAACACTACTCATCCTTCCATAACCCCCGACACCATCTATACGTTACCAAGATCAGCTTTTTTTCCAGTTTTGCTGTACCTTAATTTGGTTCCCATCTCCATTCTGGTGAAATTACTGTTGCACTTTATGAACCTTTAAGGCATGGTTGGTGTTTATTCTTTATGCCTGGTGGAGCTTAGTTTGCAGGTCAGACTTAGGTAAAACCAATGAGAAGGACACAAATTGGAGGAAATCAGCTTTTGTTGGTTCTGTGGCTAACAGACAACCTCGTGCAATAATACTGGAAAGTATGAAACCAACTGGTTTCAGGCACAGTGATTTCAGCTATTAATTAGGAAGCGCAAACGACCCTCGTTACTCAAGAGCTGCCTGCACAGCGACCCCGGCAGCGTGAGGCATTACACGGGCTAGCGGAGCCCCCAAGACAGCCAAAGATGGACAGCTCGGCCGTCTCTGGGGCCGCGAGCACCTTGGAAACCGATCTAGAYGTAGCTAATTAACGCCGTTAACACTTCTGGGGTAAATTGACAGTGGGTAGCTAGAGGAGAAAAGGGGTGGAGCTGTCATCTTTTAAACAGTGCCTATGGAACAGCTGCGCTTTGCCGTATTTAACTACTCACTTTTCCAACGCTCCCTTTTCTTTTCCCACCAAAATAACTCCGGGTTGTTGTCTGTCATTAGTCTCGAGCATCTGGTGCTGGTGCAAAATCCACGGATGAAATTGTCTATGAGGTCGCGGGCGACATCCTGAGCAAACTTCCTCCCGACTTCGACACGGAAGCCGCGATGCGGAGGTACCCGACCACGTACACCCAAAGCATGAACACGGTGCTCGTCCAGGAGATGGGCCGCTTCAACAAGCTCCTGCAGACGATACGCGACTCCTGCGCCAACATCCAGAAGGCAATAAAAGTGAGTGCAAAAACAACCCTGGGGAGCACACAACTGCACCCTGGCCTCTCCCTCTGGCTACCAGTACAAGTTGCTTAGAGAACTCACCCCAAAATCTGAGGCAGGTCCGTCACTTCTAGGAGTCCAAACTTCAAACTGACTTATTCACCTTCACCTTAAAACTGACAGTACGATGGAATGTAAAAACGCTGCAGAAAAGCCAAAACACCAGGTTCTCTCAGCTACTCACCGATAAGATGAGCAATAACTAGGTCCAATATATATATTTTTACATCTTATGGCCTTGAAAGGCTGAAGCACCTCACACAGTTTCGAACAGATAATAGCAGCTCTCCAACACCTCAAATAACTGGAATCCTCAGAGCCAACAATCTCCAAAGGCACCACAGTAAAAAAATGGTCCTTAGTCTAAGCAGAAATCCAAAGCTGCAGTTAAGCAAAACACAGAAGAGCAGAGACCAGTGTGCTTGGGCATTTTGTTTCTTCTATTTAAGGTGGGCAAGGCTTAACTGACCTTGCCCCAGCACACAGTGACAAAACAAAGCAACAAACTGGGGCTCCTCAACCCCAACCGCCTCTCCCCTGCAAGCCAAAACAAACTGAAAAATCTGCAAATTTAGACTAAGGGAAGAGTCACTTCTAGAAGTCACAAGAGTCACTTGCAGGATCACTCCAAGCAGCAAACTAAACAAGCACTTACAATTAGTAGGACTCAGGAGCACTCTGGGAAAAACATGTTTCTGGAGAATTCTCCTCTGGTGAGGGAGATGCCTGAGGGAGGTGCACAGACCTTACTGACCCGTATGGCGACTGACTGCTGTATCAGACTGCWGACTTTTTACTAATATCATTCTTGTTTTCAGGGTGGCTCCAGTACAATTTAGCTGAAAGCTTGTTAAATCTGTTGGAAAAAGTTTTATTTTTAATTCTTAAAGCGAGGCTTTCCCAATTCACTGTTACAAGTATACTTAGACATCTTCTTTTCCGTATTTCTTTCAGGGACTAGTAGTGATGTCTGCTGAACTGGAGGAAGTGGTAAACAGCATTTTGAAAGGCAAAATTCCAGGATTATGGATGAGCAAGTCTTATCCAAGCCTCAAGCCCCTGGGCAGCTATGTGAACGACTTCCTGAGCAGACTGAAGTTCCTACAGGTGAGATCTGCTGTTGGGCAGGTTTGTTCGGTGCCGATTATGGAGCTCAGACTCCAACAACAGCAGCACACGTGAAAACGAAAGTTCCAGCACCAAAGTGTAGGTAAATTTAAAAAAACACACGGACACAGAATGAAAGAAACATCCAGCCTTCCGGCACAGGAAAGCACTGGCGCATTCTGCATTGGCAGTTACTCAGAGAACGCGTGCGCCGAGTTCTGAGCGCGCAGCACCCTCCCCACACCCCCGGSTACCTTCCACCTTCACGTGTAACCTGCCTGGCAGCAGCATGCAACAGAAACCCAAGTGCCACKGCTGGAACAGAGGCCAGAGCAGCAGTTCAGCGCGGGCGAGGAGGACGTTGCCACGGCCCATGAGAAGGATGGTTCTTTCCTCTGGGGAGACCACTAGTGACGAGAGAGCCRGTTTAGGAACTGCTGTAATTCTCTGTAGCACATAACAGTAACAAAATTTGAATTTTTCTGAAATTATTAGTCTCACAAACTAACACTTGCAGCAATCAGAAAAGCATCTTCTTGCATGCAGCAATTACTGATCGTTACTAAAGACCTCACATGCATTAAAACCAAACTCGATGAATTCTAGCATTATTTTAGCATTTTTTCAGAAGCCACCTTGACGTAACCTATGAAAAGAACCTCTGTTCTGGGAAGGTTTAACTGGGTCGCCTTTTKCCCCACGAGGAGGGAAATCATCCCTCCTCATCTTCGGCTTCCCTGTCACATACTGCAGATACGTGACTTTGGCCCTGGAAGGAAACAGGGCAGTTTTAAAAACAGCCTGCAAGAATCTGGCCAGGGATCTCCCGCTCGCACATGCAAGCAAAGCTGAAAACTCAACAGCCTCTGATAATCGAGGAGAAAATGAACCAGTCATTTGCCAAACCTCTGTAACAGAGCAACACACTCACACGGGCTCAGTATTTCTGGGGAACAGTGGTTTTTTTCACTGATTTGTGACATTTTAAACAACTTGATAAAAAGGCATAGCAGGGCAGCCATTCAAAATGTTGCTGCTTTCTGAAAGAAAAACAAGAGAGGCCAAGATTACTTTTGATGCTTTCCTAAATCTCGTCATAAAGCAAACCCAGCCTCTTCCTTTCCGCTCCTCCTCCCGCTGCTGCAGGAGTGGTACGAGAACGGCACCCCGCCAGTCTTCTGGATCTCGGGGTTCTTCTTCACTCAAGCCTTCTTAACGGGGGCCCAGCAGAACTACGCCAGAAAATACACCATTCCAATAGACCTGCTGGACTTCGACTACGAAGTGCTGGAGGACAAGGAATACGGCTCTGCCCCCGAGGACGGCAAGTACACGCGGGGCACGATTACCTGCCCGTGCTGAAGGACTCAGAGGGTAACACAGGCTGCACCCAGGAGGATGCAATTAATCTAATGAATTTAGTTGGAAATATAGACTACTGTATTGTTAGCCTTCCCCAAGAGATGTACGAAGAGTGACGTGACAAAATCATATTTAAGAAAGAAATTGCTGCTAACATTAGTAAACTTCCTAGATTGGCCTGCAGGTATAAAGTAACACAAACCTCCACTCCACCCCCTGCTTCTTAGCCCAATTTTTCCGCAAGAGAGTAAATTTCTAAATACTTGACCTGAATTTTCCTCTCTATTATTTCACTCCATGAYGCATGCGCCCGAAGCACAGAGTATTTTCCTAAGCCAATGAAAGCAAGATGCTCAGTAAAGACTTGGATATACTAGGTCAGTTATCCATAGAAAAAACTCGGTTCTACTGACAAGACTGTCAGGTCCACTAGGGGACTTGCTTTAAGGGGCAATAACGCATTTCTCAAGCGAGCCTTACATGGTGCTTTCCTTAGGCCTCTGCAACTGCAGTCTGAGTCTCCTCAGCACAGGCAGAGATTAAACTAAGCAGCTCCCCCTGGTCTTCTCAGTGGTTRTCTGAGGACCAGTCTGACTGCACGCTGCACAAGGACGGGCTTGGAGGCTGCCTGGGAAATCATCATATTCAGCTGTGCCTTGTGAACAGGACTCTATAAAAAACAACTGTAAATTTGTAAGATGATGTCAGGTTTCTTGTACTTTGGAATACCTGCTAGCCTCACTAACATCCAGAAAAGGGTGCAGAGATACGGTGTTGTGGGCACTGTGCCTTTATATAGTGCTAATYATGATAGATGGTAATAGGGAATAGGATTGTTACGTACCTCCAGGTCAGTTCACCCAGGTTTGAACACAACCAACTGCGAAGGGCCCATACAATGCCCTGGCTCTGGGCAGAGGGAGCCTCACGGGTGCTGCTGCCCTCGGCTAGGAGACACCTTCAGCGTTTGCCTAATACAGTGTCTTTTACAACCGATTCAGGGGTCTACATCCGGGGACTATTCTTGGATGGAGCACGCTGGAACAGACAAACTAAGAAGCTAGGAGAATCTCTCCCCAAAATCCTCTATGATACGGTACCCGTGGTCAGTATCTTTCATTTGATGACATCTCGTGGCAACTAACGATAAACGTGACGGGATCCATACCCTAAGCTCTAGTCCTAAAGGACGTAGTATGGTAGTTCTTAAAACTCCTTAAGCCGAGCTGAAAACCTCTGGTGTCGCGTTAGAAGTTACGTTCCCGGGGAGAGGAGAACTCTGCTGCTGCTGCTGCGGGAGGGCTGCGGTTGCTTATGTTGGGAGAGAATCAATCTGCCAGGGAAGAGCAAATGGCAAGCGGGTTCTCAGGGCTAGCTGTACAAAAGCAAACTAAAGCAGAAAGGAAGCACTGCCAAACACCTTCAACCAGCTAAGAGGATTTCCCAATATTTTTTATTTTAATCTGTTCTTCTCTCCTGCAGATATGGCTAAAGCCCTGCAAGAAAACAGAGATTCCAGAGCGACCCAGTTACCTGGCCCCCCTGTACAAGACCAGCGAGAGAAGAGGGGTCCTGTCAACCACAGGCCACTCCACCAACTTCGTCATCGCCATGATCCTGCCGTCAGACAGGCCGCAGGAGCACTGGATCGGCCGGGGGGTGGCCCTCCTGTGCCAGCTCAACTCGTGACTTCAGCGCGCGGGAAGGCGGCTCGCAGCCGCCCCTCCTGCAGAGCACGCACCAGGAGCCTCGGGCGTCTCTTAGAAAGCAGAACCAGCATATAAAGAGAGTTTGCTCACAGCTGTGCATTTGTGCCTTTCATAAGCATTGAAACACGACAATGAGCACTAAAACATAAAGGTGCACGAGGRAACCTTATAAAAGCCAACAAGAATAGCTGCTCCTTGTATAATTTTATTTTCTGAAGGCTCCTTATAAATAAGGAACATACATAAAATGAACACAACACTGCTGACAGTGAACAAAACAGCATTTGATCATTTCCAGCTTTATAAAATTAAAAAAAAAAGGATTTAGTTATAACAAAAAGACTCATAGCTCAGCAAGTATCTTATAGGACCATAATCACATTTTAAAACCGTCGACTCARTTGCTAAAGGGGGATGGGGGAGCGGAGGGGAGGGAGGGAGGAGTCACACTGCATCTATAGCTACTACAATATTTTCTAAGCATAATCACAGCTGATTGAATGCAATGTGATCTACATCAAAATTCATATGGGATGTCACACAGTGACAGCATTGTAATATACAAGTAACATTTATGCCCTCCAACAAATACAAGTTAAATGAGACTCTGGATTCAAGCAGAATGGAATGCTGAAGCCAACTAGAAATGTAGTGGAATTCAGATTGTCTGTAACATGACCTAACATTGTACATTAAAATGACTTGGAATTCAATACTGGTGGGAACTTCTAGAAGCCACAGCTGTTACACTGCTCTTCATAGCCTGTAATAAATATTAAAAAATAAATGGGAAAAACCCATACACAATATGAAAAATGCAGTACCTACCTGACCATGTTTTTCCCTTGCCTGAAGATGGTCCTGGAAGGAAGGTAACTATTTGCTGCAGAGGCAGCATATTGAGCTATAACCCCATCTGAACTAACACAGAAGTAAGCCTACTACCTGAAACAGTGATATCTTCATTTGAAGAAAGTTAAAAGAGAAAATTTAAAAAAAGATTTGACAAAAACTCGGTTCAACCCCCTAGTGGCCCCCTTACACATGACAGAATTAACGACATTAAAATTAAAGGTCGCTCTAGCACACAAGCAACAAAGGCTGTTTCAGCTGAGAGCCCCGGCAGGCATCCAGTTACGTCAGTCCCTGAAAACTACTCAGGGACCTAACCTGGGCTCCAGGGAAAACGGCACCCAGGACCGTCACACCGGAGGAATGCATCCGAAACAGCAACAGTGTATTTGCTTTTTATAGCCCAATAGCACAGCTGATAAAAACCCAAAACACAACAAAAACACCTCCCCCCATACACACTAAGTTCAGAGCATCAGACAACTGCACAACTGGACCCTGGGCTTGTGGCTTCTTCACTGAAGAAGCTGCAGCTGCCTTTGAAATGGACCCTTAATACTGTTCCGTGCGTGATACTGCGGTCGGAAGAAATACTGGCAAGAACCAACCTTAAAATACATGAGCTGCCCCTAGTAAAAACTAAACCATCCAAGGAAGCTTCGAAGGGCCACGGGAGACACGCGTGAGCCGAAATGGAACGCAGATACCAAGTGGCTCCTGCTGGAGGCGGGAGGATGGCTGTGCTGAGCAGCTGCCCTAGCGCGGAGCAGGCCCCAAGGGCACGGCACRCCCTGCAAACCCCTCCCCGGGCCCGCACGCGCAGCAAGACAGGCCGTGTGCTTGAGCACAGGCTGGGCGCCGCGCTGGGCGCCGCGCTGGGCAGCGCGCCCTGCAGCCCCGCTGCTTCTAGGGAGACGGGTGCAAGAGGAACTAACCCGCGTCTGGCAATACGCGCACCTCAGCACATTCCAGGCCAGGAAAGCTCATCCCAGCAAGCTAAGGCCCAAATTTCCCATCTGTCCTTYGGAATTATACACTCCATAGATCGATTACAGCTGCTTTTTAATAATCTAAATACCAAAAGTTGTAAAAAAAAATATTGTAGAAATGAACTGCTTTACGCTGGAAGCAGAAATCTTCCTGCATACTGCCTATTGCCAGAGCTGGCCGGCGCTACGACGTCTGACAGCAAGGCATTGCAGGGACAGATGTGATCTTACAGTATTGTAACTAACCCACCAGAGCAACATACACAAGAGCATAACYGAGCCTTTGTGCCCAGGTTCAGCAACTAGCAACTTGCACGTTAGACTGCTATAACATAACAGAAGAAAACACCCCAAAATAACTGTGGAAAAATGAGAAATTCCCATATGGATTCCCTGTTAAGAGAGAGTTTGCACAAATTCACAGCCACAACTCTTCAGTAGTTTAGGTTGCAAGTGGCACACTACATGTTTAGCATCTGTAAAAAAGAACCAGAAACACCTCAAGAGCTCCGACATGAGGGGTCTGCCCAGGCCAACACTAACTCTGCTGCATTCTGCACGTCCCTACTAATATCCAGGAACGGCCGGGCAGTCGACGAGGGCCAGGGGACGCCGCCCCACCGCTCCTGGGCAGAGCGGGCTCCCGGCGCGCGCTGCAGCCGCCTGCGCCCCACACCCCGGCCCTGTCCCCAGGGCGGGCACCGTAACGCGGGGCTCGGGGCTGGAACAGCTCCTGGGATCTGACTTTTAACTTAAACCAGCCACGTGGTGTGGTAAGATGCCATACTTGTTGCTAATATGCAGAGCAAGCAGCACAGAATACATAAATATATATAAAAATATTTGTGTGCGCTACGTAAGCCTTATGTGGCACTAGAAGCTTACTCTGGTTCTTTGCAGAGGTGTGAATTTCAGCTTTAAGATTTCTGGGGTTCTGTTCAAATGTAGAATGAAAAGGTATTTTCCCAAGAGTGGATCCTTCACGGTACTTTTCTGTTTTCTTAAGGAAGCAAACAGGGCTTTCTCTACAGCACACTGAACCCCCTTCTCCGKTCAGTATTTCCTAATTGGCTGTCACTTGAGTTTAGAGGATGCACTGGGTCATCACATCCAATTTTAACTGGAAAAAGCAGAAGTGAATCTACCCCCACGTGAGGACACGGTAGTAGTGCAAGTAGTGCAAGCCACTGCTTTTCCTCTGAGCAACGTGCATACAGTAAGACAGTGCAGACTCGAAGCCATACAGCAACATCAGTGTAAGCACAGAGATACCAGAGATGGTCAAAACTGGATGTCAAGCACGATTTTATCTTCGTAGAGGGCAATCACCAGCATGATGGCAAATCCAAGCAGCAGGCCCAGGTTCTGAAGGACGAACTGCCCCACGGGGCAGTAACCGTGCTCCTCGTCATCTCCATCGCCGTGAAGCATTTCCGGCAGCTGAAACGAAAAACCGTTGGGAGTTTTTCCACTTCCATTCCACTTATATACAGGGCAAGCTGATAAGGGAATGCAGACCCAGAAAAACACTGCAGGATTCAGTTAAAAAAAAATCAGGAAACAGTTAGACCCTACCCTGTCATTACACGTCATTAAAACACGGTCTCAAACAAATCACGTATCCACAGAACGAAGTGAAGTGTGCCACAGCCTTTCCTCTGGGCACTTCTTTCGCTTGTATCTGAACTTCACATTCCTCASGACAAGGACCAGCCCAGCTTGCTTTGAGCTCTGCTCTTTCATGTCCTTTTCCTTGATTAAAACCAAGTCATGCTCAAATAAACATAACCAGAAGCTTTAACTATTGCTGYATTGTTATAAATATATCTTTATATCAGAATGTTTATACAGGCCAGTCTAAATAACTCAGCCATTCATTTGCCGTTATACACTAACACATATTCATACATACTTCCTTTGTAAGTATGGAAATAATAGGGAACAACCTCTATGTGAGGAATTAAAGAAAAATTCCATGTAAACTCATTAAAAACTCTGATTGTTCTGGGTATTTGTAAGACTTTCTCACCTGTAAAGAAGAGTCAAATAGCACCAGTAGCAGCAGACTTGGAAGATGTAAAAACGTAACATAAGGATGTGACCAATTATCACACCATTGAATCTGCCCAAAGGACAAGTGAAAGGATCCATGTGGTCTCACAGGACTGCATTTCAAAACAAAAACCTTCCAGTTCATTTGACTTGCTGAGAATCTATTTCTCTATTAAAAATATTCTTGTGTGAAAACCGTTCGCTCTTGCAGAGGAGGCAGGAGAGCCCGAGCGCGAGCACTCCAGCGCAGCGCGGGGCGCCGTGGGGCCCCGGGGCTCACGGGGGGGACGCCCCGGCTGCAGCGGGGGCCRYGGCACCAGCGCGGCCCCAGGGCTGGCGGGAAGGGCACCCACGCCCTGCAGAGGCGGGAGGTGACGCCGATGCCCCGGTGAGAAGAGCTCAGAACGGCAACATGGGTTGCCCCTTCCCGAGAACTGAAACCTGCTCAGCTTGGTCATCAGGGACCTGGACGAGGGCACAAAGGGCACCCTGAGCAAGTTCCCTGATGACACCAAACTGGGTGGAGTGGCCAACACTCCAGAGGGCTGTGCTGCCATCCAGAGGGACCTGGACAGGTTGGAGAGTTGGGCAGAAAGGAAGTCCATGGGGTTCTACAAGGACAAGTGCAGGGTCCTGCACCCAGGCAGGAATAACCCCAGCCACCAGCACAGATTAGGGGTGACCTGCTGGGAAGCAGCTCCACAGAGAGGGATCTGGGAGTCCTGGGTGACAACAAGTTCCCCAAGAGGCAATAATGGGTCCTTGTGGCCAAGAAGGCCCATGGGCTCCTGGCTGCACCAGGAGCAGCGTTGCCAGCAGGGCGAGGGAGGGGATCCTGCCCCTCTGCTCAGCTCTGGGAGGCCAAACCGGGAGGACTGGGGGCAGCTCTGGGCTCCCCAGGACAGGAGGGACGTGGAGCTGCTAGAGAGGGGCCAGCGCAGAGCAACGAGGATGATGGAGGGGCTGGAGCATCTACCGCGTGAGGAAGGACTGAGCGAGCGGGGCCTGTTCAGCCTGGGGAGGAGAAGACTGAGAGGGACCTGATCAATATGGACAAATACCTGAGGGGAGGATGTAAAGGAGATGGGGCCGAACTCCTCTCAGTGGTGGTCAGTGCCAGGACAAGGGGTAACGGGCACAAGTTGAAGCCCAGGCAGCTCCATGGCCATGTGAGGAGGAACTTCTTTGGTGTGAGGGTGCYGGAGCCCTGGCCCAGGCTGCCCAGAGAGGCTGTGGAAGCTCCTGCTCTGGAGATCTTCCAAACCCGCCTGGATGCCGCCCTGTGCCCCGTGCTTGGGGTGTCCCTGTGGAGCAGGGGTGGCACTGGATGGTCTATAGAGGTCCCTGCCAACCCCTATCGTCCTGTGAGTCTGTGGAAGAGCCTGCTCCTCACACGTCAAGTTTGTCTGAATCTCTACACATGCTATCAAGTTAAAAAAAAGCCTGCCGGGGATCAGCACGCAGAGCCCGAACTCCAGGCACGTGAAAGTGCTTTTGTATAAAGCACACGTAGCCAAGACCTGGTGATCCARGCAACAACGTAATGACCATACTTAGTCTATCCGAGCAGGGCAATAACAGCTATCACAAAGCTTGCCTTTGCTTCAGATGTATGTACTAGGARAGAGCCATTCCTAAACGCAGAGTTGGAAATCCAGGGAGGCACTTCAGTAATGGCAGGAATGTTCTCATTTCCAAGAGAAGCACCAGGAGCTGCCTGAACGCCTATGACCCGAGCTGTCTGACAGAGCTAACAAGATCTGTCTCTACAGTCGAGTGAAATGGCTTGAGCTATCTTTCTTTTAATATATAGATTTAAGCCAGAAGAGTATTACAGAATATCCAAAAAGTAAAAACTGATCTTGTCATTATCGCATTGTGGCCTAGGAAAGAGAAAAAAAAGGGGGAGTGGGGAAGCAAATTGGCTTATTTAAGTGCAACTCCAAAGCTCTTCAGGAGAGAAGTGAGGACTCAGCACAGACTGATAATGTGAGCGTCTTGCTTAGCCCCATTATAGTTCTTGTATTTTAATATTAATTACAGGCAACCCTCCATAGCGGAAACCCAGACAGGCAAGTGACTACAGGACTTTGCTACGTCTCTCTTGGTATTTGCAGCCTTCTAAAGAGATAGAACACAGCGAGCCATCTACTGTCTACACACACTTCATGTTGTGTTGTAACACCACCAAAAAACCCAGAGTAGGTGCCATTTCAAGCGCCAGGCTTTCTGCACGCCCAAGAACGACACAGAATCCTCCTAATCTTACCATATCCACGAGCGCCACGTAGAGGAACATGCCTGCAGTGATTGCAAAGATCCATAGGGTGATGTTATTGGCATACTGTCCCACGGCGGTGCCTATGAGCATGCCTATGTAGGCCATCATGGCCGACAGGACGTTGTACACGATGGCCTGCTTGACCGTCATACCTGCCTTGAGCAGCACCGCAAAGTCACCTGAAAGGGCAGAGAGCACACAGAGTGAGTGAGTGCCAGCGCTCCTCAGAGCACACGGAGGGAGTGCCAGCGCTCCTCAGAGCACACGGAGGGAGTGAGTGCCAACGCTCCTCAGAGCACACGGAGTGAGTGAGTGCCAGCGCTCCTCAGAGCACACGGAG
>PTEX01000157.1:1256369-1282933 GCA_003342815.1 Eudromia elegans
CTCCGCCAAGAGGAGGACAGACACGCTCGGGGCCTCCCCAACCCAGGCACCGTCCCGGCACGATGTGCTGGGGAGGCTGCACGCTGCAGGGGCCACGAGGGCTCCTGAGCTTCTAACGGCCTGCTCCCACAGCGTGATCTTGCGTAGAGTACGATTCGAGGGGGTCCATTCGTGATGCTCACTGATGGGAAGGTGAGTGCTTGGCAGAGRTGAACAGAGAGGTCCCTAGAGGACAGCGGTGCTTACGGACTTCAGAGCTCACCAACACCTGCCGTGATTCCTCTGGTCTAAACACACCTCATTTCACTGAGCGCAGAGGAGCATCATGGAGGCATCAGTGCCAGGAGAAGGTGCAAATTCATTTGAGAAACACAGAACTAGGGAAAGCAGCAGTTACGCTCGGAGGGGGGATTTTACACTCATGCTGAATCACAGCTGGCTGGGCATGTGCCAAGTTAACCCGTATTACTTTGAACTCCGGCCACCTCCGGTACAACTGCTGACCGAGGCACTCGCTCTATAAAGACCTAAACCTTCATTCTGTTAACCAACTGAAGAATCATCTGCACAGCAATACACATGATGATCCTCTCTACACTCCAGCAATCTTGCTCATCTCTAACTACYACCCAGCACCACTGTCCAACTGGGATCATTTTCTCCCTCATGCCCTGTTTGTACTTCCCTTGCACTTAGTAGCTGTCTATACAAAATGCTCCCCACCCGTTGTCTCTAGGGGGGTTGGCAATATTTGTTGGGCTTCCCCATGGCACATTCAGAGACCTGGCAAACAAGCAACCTTGGACTGCACACCGTTTAATCTGGCACAGCTCCAGGTTGCTGCCAAGAGGAAGACTCCTTCCCTCCCCAGAGGTTCTCTCAGCACCCTGACACTGCACTAATATGTCACGGGACGCCCCCGATGGCCCATGGAATGGCAACAGTTTTCACCCCAGTTGGTTGATCCCCAAGAAGAAATACTTCAACACAGGGGACAAATCGATGGTGCCAGCAAGAACATCTGCAGACTCTCTCTAGGTACTCATCAATTCCTCCTGTTTCCAGTGACTGTCTGGTACTAAGTATATTCTGACGAGTCCAGGAAAACCTTCTGCTCATTTAATTTTTTGCAGTGTGCCACAGGATGTGTGCCATTCTTAAAGACAACGTTGCACACCTTGGTCTGAAACTCTGTACATAAAATGCAGAGGCACAAAACCAAAACGTTGCATGTTCCTAAGAATCCTCAGAAGACAAGTCCCTGGCATCCTCACAAATAGATATAGCTACATTCTTGCTAAAATAATCCTGTATTAATATTCTCATTCTAAGCACTGAAAACAGCATGTTCCAATATTCTTTGAAGTTCTGGTCACCCCAGTAGGATCTGCATTGCGTCAGGCTTATCAGGAYGAGCATCAAAAGATACATCAGATACATATTTCAAACAGAACAAAGAGATTGAACCGATCGAGTTTATTACCTAATTCATGGGGAAGCTCATGACAGAACACTGCTATGGATGTACTGATTCCTCCCGTCAGCCCAGCGCTAAAAGCTGCTCCTAGAAAAATAAGATTCAAATTACTTAATTCTTAGTCAGCAAATTTAMTCAGCAAACTCTCTGAGATCCCACCCCTTCTGAGAACACAGGCTCCAAACCCGTCTCCTCAGGTGTGTGCTTTGGCTATCTAAACTGCAACGCGGCAGGCCCCCCGGGCGCGCGGTACTACGGCGTTATTACTCAGCTCCTGCCTAGGAGAGGGAGGCTCAGAGAGGCGAGCAGAGCGGACGGGGAGAAGGCGGACGCCGAGGCAACGGGCTGAGGCTCCCCAGTAGAGAGCAGGAGCGCAGCAGCCCCCTCGCAGCGCTGGAACCCACGCTAGCGGCTGGCCCGCGAGCTCTGCGCTGCCCCGAGGCTCAGCGCCGGAGCGCGCAACAGCAACACTAACAGACCTAGCRTGGAAGACGACGAGGAGAAACACAYGTGCAGAAGCCCCTGCACATCACTCCTCTGTGAGCACTTGTACATGCTCTGCAAAAGCAGGTCAAACCCAGTCAATCTGCAGTCCATACCCCTAATAATATCAGTTTCTCAAGCTGGAGTTCGGTGCAAAAAGAAGGCACCGTCTTTAAGACGGAGAGGGTATTTAGTGTAAGACACAGAGGGTATTTAACTTTCCTTCAAAGAGCGTGCACCGTCTATGCAAGGGATGAACACATGCTTTTGTCAAGGCCCCCGTTCTTCCAAATAGGTAAATCTGTTCCTTCTGCCAGCAGCTGAGGGCCCTGATACCCTCCTGGCAGCTGCCTTAGTGCAAACTGCAGCCCCATGCCCTGCAGAGCCTTCACGGCCGTTTCCACTCCTGTGACACACCCCAACGAGCACCCTTTGCAGTTCAAACCACATCGAGGTTTAGGTTACGTATGGCAGAGCAGATGACATAATAATAATAATAAAAGCTGTAATGGTTYCAGCTCATCTGCTAGTTTTATTTCCTCTCCGTTTGGTTAGAAATCAATCTAAAACAACAATAAATCAAAAGCATAACTGTGTTCAAGCAAAGTATCTGAAGTACTATGTTTCTTCATTTTGTGAAAACTTGACTTTTAGTACCTTAACTAATTATAAATTATGCAATATTGCAGATGTTATTACTAACAGAAATGACATCATCAATAATTACTATTATAAATAGGAACTTTTTACTCTAAGGCAAAGTGGAGACTGCTACAGGGGCTGGCTGTTTTCCTCCTGTTCCGAAGGGGGCACACTGCCCTGCTCAAGCAGGCACAGGAGCTAAGCTGTGAGCACTGACAGGAAGGCACTACCCAAACTACGCAAGGTAGGAAGGAACCGCTGGGAAACACCCCTGCCTCCCTTACCTATTGCTAAGCCGTCACTGAAGTTGTGAATGCCATCTCCCATGATCACCATCCAGGCAATATTYGCTATGCCAGTGTCTTTCAGGTCTTTCCCAGAATGGCAGTGGCCATGGGAATGGTGGGAATGTTTGGGATGCCAGGGGTGGCTGTGTTTTCTGGCSATCATTTTGTCTTCGCCGCGGCCCTCGTACTCTGCGTCGCAGAGCTCGTGCTCGTGAGCAGCGCGCGAGACGTCGTTGTGGGAGCGCGGCACGCTGCGGTCCTCTTCTACACACAGGAAGTTCTTGGGGGGGGATTCCAGCTGGCCGTCTAAGTCKGTCAGCTCCGTTTCGTTGAGCCGATCTTCGGACAAAACGGAGTCGTCTGCTCCTGCAGGGAGGCCCAGTGGGAGACAGCGCGTCAATTCCTTTCTAAAACACCAGCAGGAACTACTCTATGACTYGGCAAATATTTTAACCGCTTTTCAGAAGCCAGGATCTACAATATTTTAGCGCAACCCAATCTAAAAGCTGTTGTCAACATTCAGCCAAAAAAGCTCTCTGTCGCTGCGTGGTTTTTCAGCTATTTGCACATAGAGCATTCAGAAGGCTCCRTTACAAGGCCACGGCTCTGTACTCATCGCACACAGTCAATTTGAGCCTGATGGACACTCGTACCTGTCACTTTGCTGCTGACAGCTATTTATGGTTCAACACTGGAAAAAAATATAACAGGCATAAAAAAACCACCTATAAAGAAGCTACTAGAAAAGAACTGTAACGTGTCTCATGCTGCAGGTGGAACTCAAACTGCTGGGCAAACCAGTCATTCTGCGCACACGTGCATACGAGTGACTACGGAACCCTCACGGAGCATCCAGCGCCCGTGGGCAATGTGACTGGTTCTGTACTGCACGAGCTGCTGCTTCACACCCTGGGGCCACACAGGGAAATTCTCCCGTGGGCTCATCACTCTCCCAGTCCATCTATGCCCTCTTGCAAAGGGAKGCAAAACGTAAGCTACGGGGAAGGCAAACGGGCATAAATGTGAAGTCTATGAACACTTCTAAAGTGCTTGTAAATAAATAAAATTGGGAACCTCCGCTCCAGGAAACAAAGAGCTGTGGGGAAAAACAAGCAGTTCTGGACACTGAAATTATGAAAACAATTAAGCAAAAATATCTCAGAATAAAAGATATGCAAATGCTAGGTGGGATTAATAAAAAAGGCAAAAWACACTCAGCAGCACACCCTTTCTGGAGGAAGAGGCTTCCCAGTATCCCCGCAGCAGGAGGGCGGGATGCGGGAGCGGAGCCCCTTCGGCCCACCAGGCACCCGTGCACGCTGCGCTGCCGGAGCGGCACAGGGCTGCCCCACACCTCAGCAGTGCTGCTGCTTACCAGAGGAAATCCGGTGGGTTTCTCTTTTTAAACCAGCTCAAAGTCCAAAACCCATCAGGTTCAACGCAACTTTCCTCTCTCAGTTGTGCATGTTAATTTTAAGTCTTTGCCAAGAGGAGCTAGTCGGGAATAGTTTAACAAACCCCTGCCCCCTCAACGAAGAACAACCGCCCCCGAGACTGCTCAGAAGGCTGAGAACTACCTGCAAGGCATCCTAGGCAACGTTCAAAGTACTCTCAGATCTAAGGGAAACAAAACCAACAGCACAGAGACAGGCTGGCAAGTCTTGTCAACAGAGACGTGCACAACAGCAGTGTGTCCGTACACGGGGTCCACGCCACGCGCCACAGGCGACACGCCAGGACCGCGCGGAACGGCATCGCCAGCCACGGCTCAAGAGAGGGGTTCACCTGCGAGCGGTTTGAGCTGCAGCCAGTCAGCATCTGGTCTGTTATTCAGTTTGTGATCTGAAAGTTTCCTTCCAATTGGCGATTCTTCGGTCTGTTTTTTCTTGCACCATTTCTGTTTGCTCTGCAGCARGACACAAAGTTAACATCTCACTTGTAGGGTGACACTGACAGGAACGAAAGAAACTGAAATGTCATCACTAATTTCATTTTAAGAAGGAGCAATTTGTTCTCTTTTAATGTGTCCAGCAGAAGTCAACTAAGACTTGTCAGTCACATCTGCAGCCCACAGGAAATTCCTTGGTACCTACCACTGGAACGCACGCGCGTGCACGGAAATACCACYTCATGAACAGACACCTTCCTGACAAGCACTGCACGGGTACACAGCATTACTGTGTTGCCTCTTCTGCTCAGGGAAGCAAACACGAAGCAAGGACAGCTCCTCTGTCTAGCTCAGYGAGTTTCACACGTCTACAACTTCCTCACGTTTTCTTCACAGAGAAGCTYGCTGTTTTCTTGCCTGCAGTTGCCATGGCACTGTAAAGGATTTAATTAACTGCTTGAAGAAAAGATGCCCAAAGTAAGGACTTGTATCTCTATACAAAGACCTAAGCACAACCTCCAGGAGAGGAAATGTGCTGCTGCTGCCTGGCTGAAGTCAGCAAGTCTGATGTGAGACCAGAAAACTGGGCATCTTTCCTCACTCCTCCTGCTTTCTATTTGTCAAAATAATCTTCTTCTCAAAAACCAAGCCATGAAGACAAGCATCTGCCAAATGGTTATCTGGAAGGACTGATTAACGAACAGGGGGTTTCACAGGGTGAACTCCTACCCRCTATCACACGCCCCCTCGGGTTCTCTTCTGTTATACCAGTAGTGTGAATACAAACAACTAACCGGCAGAGAARGCACTGAGAAGTTCACTTCAATTACCACGTCTGTTGTTAAAGAGCAAGCAGCCTTACCACGTACCTTTTGTTTATTGTAGTGCTTGTACATTCTTATACAATGTTCAATGATGAACAAGACATAAATGCCTCCAAGCGCAACGAGGCCTTTCAGCACCGGGTCRTTTTCTTCCAGAAAGCCCTCGGCCCCTACTCCATGTCCGTGGGCATGTCGGTGAGAGTGCCTGTGGTCATGAACGTGACCTTGTCCGTGGTGGTGACTGTGGTTGTGGCCTCCATGGGACTATCGGAGAGGAAACAGTAACACAGCGCGTGACTTGATGCTTCCAGTAGGACTGAAATGGCTCCAGGCTTGGGTGCAAAAAGCCAAACCAAACCAACCAACCCTGCAGCCCCACCAGAATAGTACTACCAAAACCAAATATTTATACRAATGCATTTTACCTGGGAACTCTGCCCTAATCCATACAAAATATTTTATGGMCAATGTTTGGAGGAGGGGCAGAAAAAAAAAGATAAAAATCAGCCCTCTGCCTCTCTATCTGACTACGCTATAAAAGACAATGAGACCAGCACTCCAAAGCATGACACAAAATTACTACTCTATATATTCCCACCAGCAACCAAATTCAGGAGCTCTCTAGCTACTGCCATCAATTACAGTCTGAAATACTGAGGTTCTAGCCTTCCTCTCAAATTTACATTAAAACTTACAYAAAGAAAACATTTTCCCTTCCTCCTCCCTGTAAGAATTCCAAGATACTGACAGAAACMCAAACCTCCTTACCTTCCCAGCAACTTAGGTGACTTCTTGATTAAATGTATGAGAATTTCTCCAAATCACATGTACATTCAAACAAAATAAAAGGAGCAGTTTACAAAAAAACCAAAACATGGTTCTAGCTTAAAAAGGAAAAAAAAAAAAATAGTAGTAGTCAGGAAGCTGACCCCCCTGAAATACTTTTCCGTAGCACTGATACACAAGTACCAGGAGATAAGGGACAGCGATAGCTGCTAGACTTAATGCTCTTGTGAGTCTCCTCAAATAATTAAACCTTTTCAAGCAACTCTGACAATACAACTATATCTCTTTAGAAAAGCACCTTTACTTTGTTATTAACAGTCCCAAATACTGATTCTAGGCCATCAAGGCAATCTTCATCCGTGTTGGTGAAGAGCTCTACACTGGCCTTTGCCCARGAGCTGCCTCTATACCCTCACCCTGAGGCTGGAGGTCGGGAATACTCACGTGTGGCAACAGATGGAGCAGGGCGTCTCCACTCATTGTTCCTACAGCCAGAGCTACCAAGAAAGTTAGAAGAAATTTGAAGCACCATTGGTTAATGATGGGAATCAAGATCACCCCTAGCAAGGAAAGCAGGCTAATGACGGTGATAGAGATGATACCACAAAACCAGGCTGTGGGAAGAAACGAACACAGAAGGGTTATCAGAACAATACTTGGCAAACCTCRAAGACTGAGTTATATTATCTCTTAAGATGAATTTTCTTTGGCCTAACCATTCATTCATTCAAAACAGGCTGAAACAAAAGCAGTTCCCAAGCACAGGCCCAGCTTACACAGGCCCAGGAGTGAAGGGGAAACAGCAAAGGATTCCGTGCCCAAGCAGGATGCTCTCTCCTACTTAGCTCTATTTACTAGAGCTCGAGTGGCACTTACGTTACTTAATTGGAATAAATAAATATTCCTCCCCTTTGATAAGAACAGTGTGCAGAGCTAGGCAACACTCTTCACTTGGTGTTTTGAAACACAGCATCTTAGCTTGGAGAAATAAATACGGCTCAGACAATAGAGGAACCTTGAAAACAAAACACGACAAAAAGGACTATGCAACCTGGTAGCAATAGAGCTTGAAAGCAACTTGGTAGCAATAAACAAACAGCACAGCCCTTTCTGAGGACCTCTGCACTGTTGCCATTAAAAGTAATAATGGAATAAACGATGCTCGAGGTAATGCCATCAATTGGCAAAGATGCCCAAATTTCTATACAACATAGAAATGCACAAGAAATAGATACCATGAGCAAATGATTAGGCCTCTTGGAACYAGCAGCTCACTATAATAACGTGTTTCCACTTCTTAACATCATTACTAAGGCTTCACTGGTGCTTCCCTTTCTCCTCCCCATCACAACTCCGAAAGAACAGGAGGCTAAACCGGTTTCACTCCACTAGCACAGTTCACATGGCTCACAGGCCATGAGGACAGGAGAACTGCGAGCGGTCAGAAATCTGACCCTCCAAATCTGATCACAAACATCACCGCGACACACTGAAGGACAGGAACCTACTTACGACAGAATTATAGGCTTATACACAGGGAAATTATTAACCAAAATCAGGTACATTAGTATACATAAAACTAGTCAGACCTTAAACTACCAGTGTCATTGTGGAAAGCAATTCTTTATCCGTATATATATATATATATATATACACACACACACACACAATACATATATATATACACACAGTCTTATATAAAAACGTAGAAAAATATGTATTTTTATATGTATATAAAAAAATGTGACATATAGAGATCCTTATCCCACAACTTTCGTTACAAAGGCCTTGCCAATAACTTTCCTTACGCTACCCATTCGGGCTGTCAGGCTCACGATCCCCTCGGGCTGCTGTTGGTTTTTGTTTCAGCCTAGGTGCTTCGGGCACGCCGCTCCTCCCCAGCTTCGCTCCGGGGGCACGACGCCCATTGCCAGCCTGCAGAGCAGCCRGCAAGGGGCCCGTCTCGGCCCCCAGCCCTCGACGTGGGGCGGAGGGAGCCGAGGAAGCGCGGGGCAGGGTTGCCCACGAGCTGCCCGACCAACTCCACGCGGCGCCTGGCAAACACCCCGAGACTTCTACATTTCTATTGGTACTGAAAATACTACAGAGCAGGCCTGACGAGACCTTCTTTGCCATTAGAACTGTGGCTGCTGCTGGCCAGGTCAGGGTCAGCCCCACAACTTAGGCTGCTTTGTTATTTATGATCTCTCTCAGTCTGCAGAAGCACATGAAATGAAACCATCTAATTCAAACGCAAAGGGTACAATAACACATGCTCCAAGAGGGACTTCCTGGAAAAGAACTTCAGAAAGTATATGGGATATACTGGAAGGGCATGAGGGAAAAAGGGAATTGGTGGCAAGACAAAAATGACCACACGAGCAACCAAAAGCAGAAACTGAGCCACAGGAACACAACAACAGGTCTAGGCTGGAAGCACGACTGCAGACCAAGCGGCAGTCCCCACCTAACTGACTCATGCCCAGGGCAGTTCCATCACGTGCACTGGATGAAGAAGCCCCGCTGACACAAACAGCACCCACGGGTCTGTAATGTAATGTGGCAGCGTGGGGCGCTGCAGAAGCGGCCCCCACTAAAGCTGCAGGGCCACCTGGCAGCACACCGCATCCCCATTCCGCACATAAACACTACGACACCGAGGTGCAGGCTCAATGACCAAGAACGGAAAGGAGATTATACGGATTAGCCAAAGTTTCATATGTCATAGCCCAGTCCTGGCAAACGCATCTCTGAAGGGCTTGTGTACTCCGACACATGCAACAGCACCTAAAGATGGAACCGTGATTAACACGAGGTCTGTTGAATGAGCAATCTGCAGCGTTCATCTCCCACGCTGCGGCCTCCCGCTGCTATCTTTATCTGTCCACATTCTCTATCAYGGCACGTAACCGGAATTATTTTAGAAGGCTACGGAACCACARTTACCAGCAAAACGCTGCTGTCGAGCCTAAGGACAAGGAATATATTATATGCACAAGCAATATATTATATGCACAGACTGTGATAACGTTGCTTCCCCACAGAAAAAAGGGCTACCAAGGAAGACATCTGCCTACAAAATTTTATCAGAGAGCTTCATACAACTATGGAATTCAAACCTCTACAGCACGCAAGCAGCACCAACATGCCACATTACAAACACGAAAGGGCTCTTAACTATTAGAAGCTGTTGATGTGTCCTAGGATCCATCTAAAAGCTGTTGATGTGTCCTAGGAATGCTAGATGAGGCTCGCTCAAGCAGGTAAAGTTATTGCTACTGCATCATAAATTACTTGCATGGAAAAAGCAGGAAGCAAGAGAGCCAGCAGTTTCTAGAGTTAGGAACCGCTGGTCAGACCAGGGTTAGCGAACAGTAAACTTGCCGTGTTGTCTGTCAGTCAAAACAACAGGGTTTTGCTGATGTGGGTTTGCGGGGAGGCTACGGAAGGTCAACAGCCTGCAGGCTTTAAGCAGCAAGGCAGCTGATCCAAGGGCTGTGTGGAACCAAAGCCCTGCTCGAGCTGGGGAACGAGGAGCTCCAGGGAAAGCAGGCGCCTGCACAGGCACCCTCACTGATTTACAGGCTACACCTGACCTGAAATGCTTTCAAGCAACAGCTACGATCCTTGCGTTGGAAACCAACAACAATGAATTGTTCTTCACTTGTATCAGTTCTCACTGTTCACTTGTTTCTTTGAGCTGCATGCATGGATTTAGTCTACAGGTCCATAACACAAAAGGACTGCGAGACTTTTCCCAATRTGGTGCATCATAGTATCCATATAAACGATGAACTCCCACAGACACAGGCCCTGCTGCGGAAGAACTGAAGCGATCGRTCTGCAGCAAGCAGCCAGCCCTAGAGCTAAGCCCTGGCTCACACAGCCCTCTGCCTGCTCCTCCGCCGGGGCCCCGAGGCCCACGCACGCCGGCAGAGAAAAATACTGCGAGGGAAARAGAATCCTCGGGAAATCCTCCATTAAAGGTGCTACAAATTCCAACATGGTTTCATGGGCGCTTGGTCATCAGTTAGTTAAACTACTTGGCTTTAAAAAGCTGACCTAGTGAAAAAGCCTTAGAAGCTACTAAGGGAGCAGAACAGCACGGGTCTAGAACGATTTCTGAAAGCATTAAAATGGAAGAAAACCACAGAAATAAATCAAGTGTTTTCAAAATCTGYCGTGCTCCTGACTTTGACAAGTACTTCCCATCAGAATGCTTTACACTAGCCCGGGTAAGCAGCCTTTCATTGTACTAGAACCACACAACGAGCTACTACAGGAGCTGGTTAATCACAGACTCAGAGACTGATGGCAGACACCTCCTGCACCACCCCGAAGATATCAGGTGCCCTAAAGCACGTTAGATGTCCCGCAAGAAGCCCCACTTATTTTGCAAGTGAGGTCTCTTAAAATGTGAAAGGTCTTCAAGCTTAGTTATTCATCAGCTTGATTACAGAGATTGTCAGGAAGAAGTGCTCATCCATAGRAACTTCCTAATTAAGCTGGTTCAAAGCATGTGCAGCTCCACCGTTTTCTACACGGATTCAATGTTTTAATTGGCAGAAAAAGCTCAGGGCCATTCTGCACACCCTGTTGGCAATAAGGGAAGGATCARCTCTCACTAAAAATGAGCCTGCTCCACAAGGCAAACGACTTGCTGCCATGCAGAGGGTATTTAGTTATTACCAGCAATGTGGTCTGAGTTTGCTAATAAGCATGTACACACTAATCAATATTCTCAAGTAGAACCATTTTTGTTTTCTAAACAAGGGCATCTTCCAAAAAARTGTTTTGGGTTTTTAATACTTTCACATCATAAACACACCTGTCAGCCTGCAAAAACAACTCTCAACAGTTCTATTATATATGTGACTGGTAGTTGTTTAAAATAGTTTTAAAAAGTATCAGTTATGAAATCAAATCTATGGATGCTATCTTTAAAGTATCTACTCTAAAAATAGTAAAAAAAAAAAATTGATATTTAAAGTCAGAAAAGTGAATTATTACCAGAAGTAGCAATTTAAATGTTAACTGTAAGTTAAATGATCGAGTCCTTATACTTCCTAAGCATCCTAAAATTCTGTCAGTTCTACAAAGTTGCATCACTGCTAGAATATAAAACTGAAAAAAAATATTATTTTCCAATCAATGGACTGCAACGAAGTTACTGCTGTCTTTCTAAATGAAGATATTTGGGTCAACGTTATTAAGTAAATCTGTGTCAAAGTGAATCTATATTCTTTCAGCCTATAGGCAATTGTACCTCACCTCAGCTGCATTAAAAGACTACAGGTTTTAAATGATGGAAACGATGCGAAGGGCACGTGGACTTGCTTCCCACCTAGAGCTGCTGCTGTCTCCAAAGATCTGCACACTGCCTACACTCCCACTACCAGAAAGCCAAATGTCTAAAGGCACGTGGAGTGAATCGAGGCCAAAAGGCTGGGGCACAACTGCTGGGTGTCACTTACAGAAAATAAAAACAGAAATAAAAACCAGAAGCATAAAAATCCCAAACTATTCCTCTATGCTACGCTGTACAGCATTTCAAACCYTGAACAAAAGTGAATGCTTATAACACTTTCCAAGAACATTACACACTTACCCGATGCACCTGTTGTGTTTTTATTTTCAATTGATGCACTTTTATTTTTCATTAAATCTTCAAACTCATCATAATGTACAATACAAAGCCTTCTCTCAATCTGGTAGAGCAGAGCAGGACACATATATACAAACACCTCAGGAGATATTAGAGAACTGGCTTCCAGACCATAATACCGTAGCAGCTGGGTAACATTCAGGCACTGCAAACAAATGGCACAAACAAATTAAATATGAAAGTAATTATTTCATTAAAAATGAGCTCTGGAAAATTCAGTGTATGATTTGAGAACATGTAGAGGAGAGAAATTATGCTGCATAACATTTCATTAAAGCCCAAATACATCTCAGCTGATCTAAGTGGTTTTCAAGGAGGGAAAAGAGAGAAAATATCTGTCACCCAGTCTCCAAACATCTCTACAGCTTTTGATAAACATGAAGTTTCACATTCCTCAGCACCACAGAAGACAAGTGATGAAAGAAAAAGATAAACAAAACAAAGGAAGGAAAAAGTGTAAATCCAGAGTAGATTTTTTAACTTTCTCTTTACCTATCTGGCTTGTGTGTTTGGAATTTTGAATCCATTTTGAATTTAGTCTAAAAAATTCAAACTCAGCATCCACTCAATATTGTGCTACTCTGACTGCTACTTTAAAATAATAATAAAAAAATCCCACAATCATGCTGCTTGTAGAGTTAATTTTGAGTGGGAAAAGAAAATAAAGAGATCTGGCCGAAATAATGAATGCTGAAGGGAGAAACGGAAGAGCAGACCTACGTGGGGCACAGTACTCCAGGAGTTACAGCTGCTTTGCTTTCACAGTTGTTTAAGTCAAAGAAATTATAAGTATCTTGAAAAAATATATGTGCTTCTTTTAGGAAAGAGTTCAGCAGTTTGCAAAACCATTATAGCCTTAGGTTCAAGTAGAAGTGAAAAAAAAATATAGGGAGAGAAGTATTTACAAATTTGGGGAAGGGGAAAGCTGCTGAAGAGCAGAATTATTTCAGAAATCTTGAACTATCTCCTTTATACAGAGATAAAGAGGCAGGATATTCCCTGAAGAGATGGATAACAGGTAGATGTAAATGAAAATCAATGAAGTAAATTCAGACCTGCAGCCCCTTAGAGTATTCACTCTGCTACCTGTATTATGCAGCTAGTGCAGCCATTCGCTCCTGCTCCACTGGGGAGAATGCACCTTCCCTTACCAGGCTCCAGGAACGCCCGTTCTCACACTCACCTCTTCACGATCACGTTCATCTTCATTATGATCCTTGTGACTACGCGTTGAAAAAATTGCATGTTTTCTTACGTTAATCTGCTTGTGCGTTGCCTCTCGCTTGCTGGTGTGGTGACGCCCATCCTCGTTTCCTAGGCTGGAGCCTTGATGTCCATGGCTAGTGGAATGATCATTGCCATGTTCATGAAGATGTACATGCACRCGAGACGTGTCATGTACGTGATCGTGTTTATGAACATGATTGTGCKCATACTGATCGCCTTGATCATGATCTGGAGCATAATCTTGTGCAGTATCGACTGAAGTCCCACTGATTTTCTTCCKTCTCTTTTTCTGTTTACGTTGTTTTCTTTCAGGCTGATCCTGTGTRGCATTTGTTTCCGTTGCAGGCTCATGGTTCTGCTCTCCGTGGTCACTATGACTAACCGAATCGTTATGGGAATGATATGTACCATTACGGTCGAGATGGTGATGTAGATGAGGATGATGATGAYGGTGATGGCGACTCTGGTCATGAATGTGTTTGCCGTCAGGTTTTGCTGACGACACGGTTGTGTCTCTCTCAAGGTCACATTTATGATTTCTCTTTGCAGCCATGCCAGTCGTGGTTTGGTTTTCAGAATCCGTGTGGCTATGGAAATGAGGATGGTTATGAGAGTGAGCATGCTTTCCTTCCTGTACTTCTAAAGCATATAAGTGGGAAACATGATCATGGCCAATATCATCATGATTTATCATCACTACTTTTACCTCTCCTAAACCAAGGCTTAGTAAGAGTTTTTCCAGACCAAAAAAAGAGAGTCTTCCATTTTCACCATATCGATCAAAAATCTTTTCAATGTAGTATTTTTGTTCGTTTTCAGCCTCCAACGCTGAAAATTTACTCGGCACAGATTCTGTTCCTCCGTTCTGGAAATAGGATTCCTCTGAGATCTGATAGTCGTTATGGCGGTGCACGTGTTCCTCTTCAGGACCATGGCTGTGTCCCTCCTCACGGCAGTGATTGCACTGATGAAAGATAAATGTCAGCAAACAAATGAGGCAAAACTTTGTGTGCGCGTGTACCTTCATCTCGGGTTCCTACAGGAGACACAAGAAGAAGCACTTAAGTTTACAAGTTCTCTCAACGTTTTTACTACACTTATTCTGGTACTTGTTTGCCTCAACTGAATGACTCATGGCATTTTTTTTTAATATTAGCATTTGCAGACTAAAAAAAAGTAGCATTTTCTAATACAGAAGTTCTACACATATCCTCTTCTATCCYACAGTAAGATGGGCTCTGTGCATTTTAGAGTGAGCTGAGATGCATTCTTACATGCCACATTTGTAACATTTAAAGACTCTCAATCAGAAAAAATATTTGTGTTTATTTTCAGAGACGCTTAACACTATGACAAGTTACAAGACAGGGTAAAAGACAAGTTAGAAACAAATAAAAATCTGCTGATGAATTATATTGTATTTTCTTATTTATGGAGATGAGGGGACACAATACAGTTGAAAACCCAAACCTCATTTCTTCCCTCATTTGCTGCAACACACACATGTTAYCTAATTCCCACTTTCAAACGGTAACTAGTACAATCATTTAAAAAAACCAGTCATCCTTTACAAACTTCGACATACTGCTCAGACTCTACTTGCATTTTTAATATCTCTTATTYACATAGGTGTGCTGATCCCTAAGATCTACATAGACACCATTTAAAAGTCGGGTTACATGGAAAATGTGTCTCTCTAATGCAACCCAGGAAACAGTGTTAGGCAGAGATGCCCTAAATGATACTGTTGTGTACTGATGTTCACCAATTACGTCATCTAGACAACACGGTTTTCCATTTAGCATTGACAGGAAGGCTACTATTGCCCTTAAGATACTAAGACACTGCATACAGTCTTAAGGTTAAGAGAGTGAAAAAGAGCTATATACATATAAAAATATATATCTGACTAATGTTTTAAAAGAAACTGCARGAAAAAAATCCAACTTTATGTAAAAATCATGCCAAACTAAAAAGCTAAAAATAAGCCAAGAAGTGCTCTTTGCAATTCCCGTTTTCTACAGACTTATTTTGGATAGARGATATCTACTAAAATGCATGTAAGATTCACCCGAGCACGGCCACAGCTTTCCAGCAACATTTAATCTGCTCTGTCCAGTACAAGGCAAAACAAAATGTTCACAACAGTGCTGCCAGACTCATCCCATCAAAGGCAAGCTCACACCTTCTCACAGCCACCTTCTCTCATTCCGATTAAAAAAAGAATGAGATAAAAACAACAAAACAGAATAAAGGCTCTTTTTCAATTCTGACCTAATATACAGGTGTMAGATCAGAAAGAAACTTAATGGAGGCACCTGCATGACAGCGGACTCCACGCACAGCRGATAGGTCGGGGGACACCACTGTACGCTGCTGCTTTATTTCTATGAATAACTGCTCCATCATCTGTCTGGAATGACTGTACAGTCTATCACCAGCTCAAGTCCCATATTTTTGGGATATCGATTTAGGGGCTGTGACAGACCTTTTCAAAACGTTTAGAATGGTAAGTTCACCCTCAAAATTCACAGAGATGATTTTCAGTCTCTTTTGACTCACATGGACTATTTAAAGCATCTTTAATGTTCTTAGGAATACATCACTGGGATTAACACACAAGAGGTCTCAAAGCACCTTCCAGAAGATTTTTCCACTGTCTCTTGAGGAAAAGGCCACGCAGAGTTGCTACAGATGAAGCAGAAGAGGCTGCAGAGCTTTGCCCAGCAGTGCCGGGACCGGACCATCCCTCACGCTGCGCGGCTGCCTGGGAACCCACCCCGTGCACGCGATGCAGGATGAGCACCCGTGCGCTTGCACACGAGACTGAAGCAGTCGGTACGCACATCTTCAGCTGCCCAGGACTGAAAAGAACGTCCCACGTTAGCACCGATTACCCGAACATATGACATGCATTTATAGGTAGGACACTTTGCTCCTCCTTTRTGATATACTGGGAAGACAACCAGCACGAGCAATTCTCCAGCTTCCCAAAAGCATATTCAAGACTGAAAAAAAAAACCCCCAAACCCACAAAAACCTCCACCAGGAAATTCATGACTAAAGCATGATCATAATCCGTTTCACAACCTCATGATCTTTTTCATGTGACTGTCTCATACAATACTACTAATACATTACTTAATCTTCAGTCATGCATCTCTAATTGTGGTGTTCAGCATCGAATGGTACCTTTCCTCTATGCCCTAATGGTTAACATAGTTTGAAACTTACMATCACCATTCATTCCTAATATCCAAGCATTATCACCAACTTAGTTAAGTTAGTATACATCTCACTATTGTCAATAAAACTAATAACCCTAGCACAACACTTTAGTCTTCTATTACAAAATTTTCCATATTTTCTATTTTAATTACTGGGCTACGGGAAAAAGGCATTTGCAAAACAAATATTTCTGACCTAAAGAATCTCAAGCAGAACAGCTATTTACCAAGTATTTATTGGTACACAAGCACCATTATGACCCAGGCAGGCCCACATTCTATAAGAACAGACCCGTCTGCAGTTTCTCACGGGGTACGAGCACTAAGAGCCCTCTGCAAAGGACACGGACGGGCGGCCCGAGAACAAGGCGACCACGCTCTCTCCGGACAGGGAACGTGCAGGCTCTGGCCCTGCTCGTAGCACGCTAAGCGTACTTGCTGAGCACAGTCGGGTTTTCTATGGTCATTTTGCTCAATTTCCCCTGGATTCCTGAAACTTCAATATACTGCCTACTATTTCAACCACTCTCCCGTTTTAAACCTACATATCCAATAATCTGACTACACTGAAACAAAAGCATGACCTAGGATTTGGAGGGATTTTTCTTTTCATTTAACACCAGCTGCTGAAATGAAGCCAGAAACAGTTCAATAATTACACTTTAGAAAAATCAGCTTYGATTCCAACAATGTGTCCACGTTTATCCAAACTCAAATAAAAATTAAGCCTATCATTTCAGTGTTTGCAACCCACAGCACACGCGACAGCACCTGTGCTGTAAATGGGACCAGTTAATCCATTCCAAAGCCCCATTTCTCCCTCTTCTCCTCTCCGCTCCCAACAATCCCACRTCTTACATATTCCTCCCATACACGCACTGGCTTTCTGCCCTCTCCATGCTCCCTCCCAGGGATTTAACCCTGACTATCCCTTTTAGGCTCTCTTCCTTTTCACACCACTTCCTTCCTTCCTTCCTCTGAAGCACCTTCTGCCCTTTGYTTATTCTACCTGCAGAAGAAAATTTTGAAAAATAGCCTGGATCATCCAAGCAGYTGCTGCACCTGAATGCCACAAGGACTCAAGTATCTTAGCAAGACTTCTTGGACAACCAGAAGTCTCACACCAAACAAAATTACCATAGCTCAGCTAAGATACAAGGAAAGGCTGAAAGATGAAAGATGTTAAAAATAAAAGACAAAGCAATATTCTTACCAAGCTAAGTTGTTCTCTCTGCTCAGCACTGAAAAGTATTCGTCATTTGTTCCTATAGGAACTGCTCGCATTAGCAGCATTATGAGAAATGGCATTTTTTAAGGTGAGAAGTGCACATTTCTTGAAATAAAGCTACTAACTACATATATGCAGCTATCCCTACATTTCCTGAAGCCCAGGATTTCCCTTTGTTACGCAGACACKTACACCAAYGCCCACGCAGCAGAAATCCCCGCAGGGCCCCACCACCTCCCCTGCACCGAGCGCGCCGTGCACCGTCCCGCACTAACACTCCGTGCAAGRGAAGGCTGGAATCCAAAACCCAACCAACCTCCTCTCCAGCTCCTAAACACCAAGCGTTTAAGAAACRGCAAAACATCAACTCCTCTCAATCTAGTATTCATTCTGAGGATATGTGACTTTAAAAGATTATTAATGTGAAAGTACATTACTACTACTGAAAGACACTTCAGTAAAGTACTCAAAGCAGCTAGTGTTATTTTCATACTATCACCCTTAGCGTTTGTATTATCAGATATTAGCTTCTGCATATATGCACAGGAAAACATGCTATGGACCTAAAAAGCTATAATGAACAGTCTGTAGCTTTAGTTCTTACCCATCTCCTGTATTTTCTTCCGTCTTCCATTTCAGCGGAACAGGTTTGTGGGTTTAAGCAAAACTCATTCATCTGAAAATCCTACAGCCCACAGTAGGAGGGGCCCTCGGCAAGAACAGACCATTAACTGACTGATCCAAGGTGCATTTGCCAAGCTGATACCAGATAAGACTTGCACTACAGAGAGCATTTATGCATATCCGAACACATCATGAAGTCTGGAATGGGAAGCATTGGAACTGCCAGCGACCAACATTTACCAGAAAATGATCCTAAACGAATGGGGGAGCAGTTCACTAGCTTAGGTACCCAGAGGGAGGGGTTCCTTTGATTCTGAAGGGAATAYAGCTGGACCGCCGTCTTGATAAGAGGAATTACCTGTAGGCAATTGTAGAACACGGGATCCTTCCCAAAGCAATACCAGAACATCAAAACAGCTGAGGTTCTGTAAGTACTAGTTCTGCTTCCAAACTATCTATTTTCAGTTTAAGTCTCAGTGAGTTGTATGCAGTCAGAAACCACCCGTTAATGATACTTCTAGTCCTCACAGAATTTATAAGGAAACTGGTTTGATTTTGTGCCAACATCACGCTATTCAATTAGGCTCTATCAATATACCAGCATTTGCAAGAACTACATGCTTGACAAGAKGACCTGCAGTTATACATGTATTTTCATTTCATTTTATTTTTCCATCGGAAATAATCAAATGTTCTTGTCAGCGCTAAGCCTTAAGTTCACCAAGCACTTTACACCTAGACCAGCAGTCCTGCCCTCATTCATTCCCACTTGCACAGCATTATTTTTGTCTACCAGCACATTTGTTTGCTGATCTGTTCATCGTGCAGCTGTACAATCAGATTCTGTGAAAAACAGCCCAGAAACAAGAAGGAAAAAAGGGCTATTTCTCGATCAGATTACTTCTCCTATCTGGTTCGCTTTGCAGCTGCACAAACACCCGAGTGCCCAAGAAAGAGCAACCCTGCTTCTGGTGGCAATACTAGCTTATGGAGTTGGTAGATGTATGGCTTGACAGAGTGTTTTCAATACAGGACAAATACAATAACTGGCTACCTTAAAATGGACTCATACAATATCAAGGAAACAGCAGGGGACAATTTTCCTATTAGGAAACATTTGAGGAAAACTCAACTTCTCCAACTCGCCACTCGGCACAGGACATTGTAGTATTTGCAACGAGGTCTTAAAAGCAGCAACTGTATTTTTATTCTTTCTGGAATTTAAAGCACTCTGTATCTCATCCATATACTATGATAACATGCTTGCAATATGTTAAAACACATAAAGGCTTATCTTTGATATGCAGCTTAATGCCTACATTATTACAATTTAAAAATTCCTATCAAGGGCATGATGCAAAAAAAGGAGTTTACTGTACGCCTACTCTTAAGTTAATGACTTCCCTCATGCTTTTTAATAAATGATACTTTACAAACGCTACCAACTACAAAAGTCTCTTGCAAAACGGACCTGAGACACGTTTCTTTCACAAGGTGCATCAACGCCTGGAGATCAGGATGCTTAGTGCACATTTCTGGAATTTGAAGGCTGGAAATTATTTACARGACAAGAGAGAACATCGATTCCAAGATGTACTTTTGAAGGGGAGATTTAAATAACAAACCACGTTGGCAGCCCCTCACCAGGCCCTTCCAAGAGGACGCTCCATGCTGCTGGTGGGCTCATGGCTTGGGGTCCCAAGCGAGAGGAGGCCGCCGCGAGCGGGACCCTCGGGCAAGGACTCCCCATTCTCCTCCTCTGGGTATGGAAGGAGTTTGGGACCACACAAGTCCCAACATGAGTGGCTGCCTTGGCCGTGCCTGCCCTGGGACCCGCACGCCACATCCCAGCAGGTCTGGATACGAAACCTGGGTATAAACCAGCCSGATTTCATCCCGCAGGTCCTCCAGGTGAGCCCCCGGGCCAGCTGAGCACGGAAGCCTCCCACACGCAGGAAACTGCAGGAATTAAAACCGAACTGCTGCTTCTAGTAACTTGACAGGACTAAAATTTATCTTATCTGTAGCCAACATAGCTGTACCCTCAGCGCAAAGGGTGGCAAATAACCAGAAGTACCAAACGTGCTGTTCCTGGCTGATAAACTCTATTCGCTATTTGGAAATTTCCCACTAAACTACATCCATTTTCTGGTGTTCAGGATAAACGTTGATCAAGTAAAATTAAGGTTTAAAAAACACAAAAATACACTGCTGCTGCTAAGACTGTGAGGCCGAACTGCCACATTTTGCCTATTGTCAAGGAAGTTRAAACAAACCAACAAAACTACCCCACAGCTGTACATGCAGACCGGCACACAGCAGAGCACACGGGGCACTGTTTTAGTATTTGGTTGCTTTTCAGTCACTGCTAGGAGCTGCTGCATGACACATCTGCTAAGACGAGGACTGAGAGCGAGCAAAGTTGAGCATTTTGGCATAGCTTAAACATATTTTTTTATATATATATATATATATATATATATACTTGAATAACTATGCGCTCTTCTCACCGTTTCCTGTGGGAAGACCCTGGTGATGAAGTACGATTAACACTTGTCTCAGAAGATAATTCCATGCTCATATTCTGAATTGACAGTTCACAATAAAACTACAGTGACATAGTAAATACCAGAGCATGAATGTGATGCTGTTTTCCTAAAGAGGGGACAATTTTCAGTTTCAGTTCAGTTTTCCCATTTTATTACTACTTCAGGAACCCAAGAGCAGCACACTCTCTTAAGCCAAGGCCCAGATTTGGCTTGTTTCCATTCTAATTAACAAAAGGTCATTAAAAAAATGATCAGAACATCACCTTTTCGAAAAGGGGTTCTTAGTAAAATTGCTTTACAGTTTAAGCTATGAGATGTGTTCTTGTACATCAAAGATTAGAGAGCACTGTAATAACATGTTTCCTTTAGAAGCCTACGAGCACCAAAAAAGCAGCAATTTCTACATGGAGTGCCAGGAGACAAAGACAACTCTTCAAAGACAGTGAGTGTTGTCTTAYAGGGCTCAGCTACAGCTGTTTACTGCCAGTTCCCTACAACCAAGTCGAACCACAAACGCCAATGCCAACAACTAGGTGGTAATAATTTGCTTTAGTCACTGTGTTCTTTTTAAAGCATCTCACCAACACATCCTTCAAAGAGTCAGTGCAAAACCCTCTTCACACATTTCCTCCTACTACTGCAACACATGATTAGCAAAAAACAACACGAGCAATTTTGCTCAAAGCCAGTAAAAATGAAGTTCTGCTGGGACTCCATACTTTACTCCTTAACATACAGATGCAGAAGTCATCATACCCATTACATGCACACTTTATGTCACTCAATCTTCCACCTGCAGTACAAAGACACTCGCTTTGTGTGAAAAGTAATCTGAATTATTTCAATGGCAGGAAATGTTAGCAGGAAAGGCAATTTAGGCAGTATTTTCTTTGCATGTTATCGAAGCCTAGACTATATTACAGACATAAAAGGATAGCTATGGGTGTATGATAATAAAAAAGCTAAGCTCTGCATATGGTCCATACTGTAAGCACTGTGCATCACTGCRGCACTGCAGGGAAGTGGAGAACGACTGGAAAAGCTCGAGGAGAGGCTGAAAGTCTGCACTGCTTAGGTAGCGTAACAGACATTAAATGAATGGAAATAATGGTACTTTTAGCATTAGAATTAACAGTGCAAGGCTATCACAGTACTGGGACTGCAGCCACATAGTCTTATTTCTTGTGTTTAACATAAGCTAGTACTGAGAATTGTGCTCTTAAGCAGCGGTTGTTTTCCACAGACCGACCCTGAAGCCAGCACTAAACACGACGCTTCCACACTCTGCAGATAATGTCCAACAAAAACGGACAGCACGGTCAGGCTTGCATCTCACGGACCGTCAAGGAAGTGCAGCCGCGACAAGAAGCGGTCCTTCTTTACAGGGGTGACGGAGAGACGTCACGCRGGGCACTGAGAAGCACTGCACCCAWGAGGGAGGAGGACTTGGACTGCCCATCTTGGACATGTCCACACAGCATCAACTGTAMCTAGCTTGGTTAAAGACTGTCTGCAGATATACAGCCATCAGTTGTAAATCAAATATCACTTSCAGTTATCCACCCAACCTGGCAGCCTTATTTTAACTGATTTAATAATCATGCTTCACTGTAATAAAAATCTAGCTATAATAAAAATGCACAAGATCAGTTTATGAACATGGCAGAAGTCAGGTAATTTACATATGTATCTTTACACWTATATCACACAACAGCACCCATCTGGTCTTCATGCTTTCTTACAGCACGTTATAGTTACTATAGCATGTTTTATTATAGCAGCCTTCAYTGGTGACAGTGATTGGAAACTATTCCTCCAGTGTCTGCAACCTACATACAGAAACAGAGAATGAAAATCTGGTGCACAAGGTAGCTGCACCTCTATAAAAGACTGTGCAAATCCAGCAGCCTTCCATACAAAAAACACCCTTCTTATATGCTTAATCTGAAGTGCTTTTAATCTACATAGATATCTTAAAAAGAAAAAAAAAAAAGACACTATCTCCAGCAAACTTCTTGATAAGGCTGATCCTCATCCATTCCTCATAAACGCAAACAGGTTTCCCTGAGGACTCTTCTAGAAAACCCTGCTGGCTCATTTATTACTTGTTTTCTTCACATTTCTAACAGACAGAAGCAGCCTGCTCCACGGCTTGCAAGCCTCCCTTCGCGGATGCTCGAGATACACTGGGAAATATTTCCCTCTGTTCCCACTGCTCAACAGCAGCGCACACACACGATCGGGTCCGTGCTCAGCTTTCCAACAGACAACCTGGACCAAACTATCTCCCCGGCGCATCGGCGTCCGCAGCACAGCACCTGCACGTGGGTTAGGTGAAGAGCTTCTCCTCGCTCCTGTCCCGCTCTCCGGCGCAGCAAAAGGCATCGAGGGGCACACCAGGGGAGGAGGAGGAGGCAGCTGGAGGTTGGCAGCGCAGAGACGGGAGCTGAGTCATCCCTGCCCCGCAGCGAGGCACCAGGAAGGCAGCAGAGCAAGGGCACGGACACCCGGACGAGGACCGGACACCTGGAGGAGGACSGTGCTCCTACGCGAGGAACGCCGCTCCCGGTGCGGGAACCGCGCTCCTCGCGTTCAACATTCCYTCTTGGGGGCTTCGCACACTGATGAGGAAACCGCCTCTTCCCAGCCCTTCGTGCCCACCTCCAGCTCTGGGGCGTTAAGGCCTGTTTGGGGTCTAAACTGTCACAAGAGGTATCAGGACACAGGGAACGTGACACAGGTACTCCTCCTTCCTCCTCTGTTGCTCCTCGAGCCCTGGTCCTAGAGCAGCAGCACGCAGAGCTGTTTCCAGCAGCTCGGTCAGCGCGGCTGCTAACAAACGTATTTCATTTTTTAGCTTCATTTAATTGACACACGTGTCTTCATTAGACTTTTTAGGTGTATTTTAAATAGTATCTCAGCTGCAATTGAAGAATGATCCGGCTATGAAATTTACAAAAACAACCTGAATTCTTTTCACTCCCAATGGTGAATACTCTCCATACACTGAAAGTGCATTTTAAGTGTTTGCTCTCTAAACTTAACTGGACTCCCACAGAAAAAAATAAAAAATCCTACTGATTTTCTTCACAAGAGGAGCAGAGAGCAGAAGTTCTTCCAAYAAGACATRAATTTTTAAACTCACAGAACTCTGYGTTCCTARGGATTAATTTTGCAAAAAGCASACCTGTACAACAAAACAGCAGTGCTGCAATTTATCTTTCCTTCTTTCAAACCGTCTCCTGAGATTAAACAGAACAGTTGGGATGCAGTTCCTTGTAATTCTGAAAACCCCTCATGAGAAGTGCTAGGCAAACGTTCTGACAATTGTTTGAGAGTCAAACTGTGGAGAAAATGAAACGAGACTCGGTTTTATTGTTAACATTGTTAACATTGTTAACATTGTTAACAATGTTTCCCATTGTTCCCACAGGCACACGCGTGCACACACACGTCTGCCCACCCCTGATTCTATTTTGCAAGGATGCAATGATCTTTCCACTAAACTTCATCATAGATATGGCCCAAATCTTAACTTACAAAGGCACTTGCATGAAGCTTCACTTGCAAGTAAACAGTAATTTTAATTCAGTAAATATGTAATTCCAATTGAAAAAGAAAAAAAAAAAAAAAARAGTTGTTTCCAAATCCCCACTGATTTATCTTAAGTGTCCCCCATACTGTTAAAATCCACCTTTAATTTCCGTTGAACTGTAACAGAGCTCCTGTGAAGCTGTTTCGGACTTGCTCCCATCCACGCTGGCTATGCAAGGACTCAGCCGCATGCGGGGAAGCTCCCAAATCCCCGCTGCTTGACTTCCTCAACGAGGAGCACACGGGAAGCGCGTGCCAGGGCGCCTGGCGGCACTCACCGGCGCTCCCCCAGCGGCCGCCTTCATCCTGTTCATGCAGACCCAACTACACACAAAAAAATGACTACAAAGACACTTACCAAGGATTCCTTCCTAAAAAAAAAAAAGGGTGTGTGGGTGTCGTATTAACATATAGGTACTGAGTGTTTAGAATCCCAAGATGTGATTCTAAAAGACACCTACTCAGCTAGACACTGTTCAGGGCGATGCGTACATCTTGTATGCCACACAAACCCCGCTCCGGACTCCCAGCTAAAAATGAGCATTTCCCAGCATTACAGCAGACAAACAGTATCACCAGGACTCATGCTTTTCAACAGAAATTAAGCTTCCTGGAATATTCCTGAATTACCAAGATGATTTATTTTCACCAGATTTTATTATYATTATTGTTAGTGCATTTGCACTACTTTTAAGCCATAACTTTTTTCTGTTTGTACATTTTATGATTGGGTGGATACTTACTCCAAACTAAGCATCTGATATACTTTAAGTCAGCCTTGAAAGCACGGAAAGACTCACGTGAAAACCAGTAACATTAATTAAAGCAAACTTCCCCTTCTTCAGGTAAAGTTTTTCAACAGGCAGAAAACACACTGTGGTGTCAGCCTGTTCCTATTTTTCACTCGCTGTTTACCTTTAGATAACTTTTAGCACTGACTGAGACACTTTTCAACAACTTCGTTATTTTTCTATGACGAGTAACATATATTTCAGGTTTCTGATAACATTTCTARGCTCTGCAAACAACAGAAGCTGACATGCATGGCCAAAGCAAGGCCAAATTCAGTTTCTTTTTATGATTTAATAATATTCCAGACAGACGACTGTACAGCCCTTCTATATCAATATTTTGGGGACACTACGGCACATTCCTTTACAGAACCACCACAATCAACCTGGTGGAACACATCAGGTCTATTCCCAGTCTGCGTGCAGGCRCTGGTCTCTTTTCCAAAGAGCGTTCCGGTTTTCCCTCCAAGTGAAACGGAAGCGTTAAACGCAGTCCAGAGCGACTCACGGCACAGAGCAGTGAACACCCCTCTCTGCACCATAGACGTTTATCGCAGAGCGGAGCGCAGTTGGCAGCGCCGGCCGCGCCGCGCCGCTCCGCGGAGCTCCGGGCAGGATGCCGCAGCGCTTCCCCGCGCTCCCGGGCGCGCAGGGCGCTTTGGGGCGCTCATCGGGGCGCTCATCGGGGCGCTCACTGGGGCGCTGCCGCTAACGAGCGCCGCTGGCAGCCGGCGGCGGCCCCGCGCACCTGCTCGCCGGCCGCGCCACGAGGCTCCCGGTTCCGCCCGGGGAGCGGCTTCCTGCGCGCAGTGCGGGCGACACCCTGGCTCCGTACGGGACCGCCTGCTCCCGTTCCAGCTCCCCCCAGGGCCGCCGTGCGGAACCGCGGCCCCGCGGCTCACACGCTGGCCTAGCGCAAGCCCGCGGCTGCTCCGCACACACCGGGCGCTGGCACTCCCAGAAACCACAATTATCTCCAACGCTGCGAGTGCTCCGCACCCCTCACGGGGGCAGGAGTTTAGCTCGGGGAGGCACGCGAGTTTCTACAGACGCCCCTTCTACGGGGAGCAGAGCAGGCCAGGACGGGGGAAGGCGTCGCACAGCAGCCCCGTTCCGCGCGCCCTGAGCCCGGCGCTCCCGGCGCGGGGAGGGACGCGCCCCTCCGCGCTCGCCACCCCGCACGGGCAGCTCCCGGCTCCGCGGGGCCTCCACGCGCGCGGGCGGGCGGGCGCCGTCCCCCCGGCCTCGTCGGCGCTCGGGGCCGCCTTCCAG
>PTEX01000157.1:1282968-1296295 GCA_003342815.1 Eudromia elegans
GTGCCCGCGGCCCCGCGCGCGGCCGCCTGTGGGGAGGGCCCGTCCACCAGCGGGTTTTATAGCTACCTCACTCGAGTGCCGTGTGCATCTCCTCTCCGCTCGGTACCAAACCGCCGCGCCTCCGCCTCCTCCTCCCGCGCCGCCGCTCCTGCCGCCGCCCTGCGCCTATTCACCAACCGCGCCTACGCACGCCGCGCCGCCACGACCAATGCGCAGCCATGTTCTCCCGCCGCTCGCCGCGGCTYCGGCAGGCGCTACGAAAATGGCGTAGCGCTCTCCCCCCCCCGCCCTCGCCCGCTTGCGCTCATCACTCAAGGGCCGGGCGGGCGGCGCAGGCCGCGCCCGGGCCCGCTCCGTTACACAAGGCGGGTCGTCACGAACGCGCAGCACAGGGCCCCGCGCCGCGCCCCAGGAAGGGCCCGCGGGATCCCAGCAAACGGGRCGGGGCTGGAGAGCAGCAGCCGCGGGACCCCAAAGGCAGCGGGGACAGTTCCCGAGCGCTGAGCGGCGGGCTGGCGCGGCCGCGGCCTGCCCGCCCCGCGGGGACTGCTCCCATCGCGCCCCCCCAAAACACACAGGCTCAGCCTGCAGCGGCGGCTTGCAGCAGCTACGCCCAAACATCAAAATGCAGCTGTGAGAACAGCTCAGATGGGGGAAAACGGTCTAGAAGCTGGTAAGTTAGCACGCAGTTCCGTCAGCTCCCGCAGAAGGGGCAGCGGCTCCGCAGCGGGCCTCGGGCTGCCGCGAACAGCGCGCCCTGGGTAAAGCACCCAGGCGGGCGCCTCCGGACTCGGCTCCGCGCTCCGCTCGGCCCTCGGTGAGGCCACGCGGCTCCCGCCTGCCCCTGCCCCTGCCCGCCACAGCCACCCGGCAGCAAACGGAGCCATCGGGGAGCGTTCGGGGACGTATCCCTGAAATAGAGTGAAAAATGCCAAAAAGGTAGAGGACTGACGGAGTTAAGTTAGAAGCCAACGATGATACATACATATATAATAGATATAAAAGCCATGAAGTCACCATGCAGAAAACCTGAGTACAATTTCCCAAAGACATGCTATCGGTTTCAGGCACAACAGACTTTATAAGTTCTACTGTCCCCTTCTCCCAAACAACCACCACCGCCACCCAAATCCACCCCTTTTCATTCCTTAGTACTTATTTTGAGGGGAGAAAAGACACCTTGTTTTCCCCCCTCCTTTCTTCCAAGTATCTTCCAAGAGSGTGGCCTTCACACACTATGAGATGGAGAACCCAAACGTTCATCTCCTTCCCTGCTAAGGAAGAGTTTCACTTGTGTTCTGAGTTTGGCCACAGCTTTTTTGGTTAGAGTGCTTGTTGCAGCTTTTTCTTGATGGACCCAAAAGTCTTTTTCCATCTCACATCTTTTCCCTGTGTTATGTCCTATCTTGCAGTCARGTCACTGCTCTGTAGCTTTAACCATAGATTTTAGTACAAAAAGAAATTACAGGAACGTATCSCTGTGCTTTACAGGCCAAGAAGAGCAGCCGGCGACAAGGGCTGTGATGCTCTCCCCCTGCAACAACCTGCCAGGCCGAGGTGCACACCGTGTATCTATACGTGCACATGTAGGTGCACACGCATATAAAGGAGCTTATCGAGAAGCAAGGTTTTACTCCATGTTACAGACAGGATATTTAGAGTTTGCTTCCTCTTACACACAGTTACTAAGTCTGCACTGCGGTTCACTTCCTGTATCCTGATACTGCATCTGACTAAGCCCATGACTGCTTTGGGGATTAAGGAAATATAGCTGAGAACATTTTCCCCCAGGCAGTTCATCAGAATTTACGGTAATACAAGGGCCAAAAAAATGGTTTTGCATTTTTACAGGTCACTTTTTTCCTAGTTTCTGTAGTAACCTTTTATTCCTTCTGAGAAGCAGAGTCAAAGTCAGAACTCTTCAAAGTGCTGAAAAGTTTCACAGAGAAACCAAATGGCAAATTCTGAGGTGAAACTGCAAAATTTCCRAATGTGGATCTCCAAATCTAAGCCACTGAGCACGGTCCCTCTGAGCTCACTGAGGTGCAACAGAAGCAAACGTGGTTAGTTCCCCTGCGCAGATTTGCTCGTGCTTGCCGTGCCAAGCGATGCAGTTTGATGTGTGCTCACTCTGACCGTGTGGGGGGGCGCAGAGAGCCGCGGCCGCGTGGTCCTGGCAGGGGCACCGGGGCAGTTGAGGCAGACAAGCAGGTAGTGAGCCCTGCTCAGGAACAGCAGGGATGTGTGCGTGGGACTGCACTGCCGCCCACCTGCCCGGCTTCGCGCAGCGACTTTAAAGGCCACATTTAGGTACTCCACGGGGCCAGGTGAAATGGCACTTTCAGGAGGGACTCTACACGTGTTTCTCGTGCTCCTGTTAAAGGGGGTGATCTTGTTCTAGCCYTTCCCTGGCAAATTTCTTTACCGAGTTCTGCATGGTTTTCAGCTGTACAAATCCCAAGGCTAATTCAGAGTAGGTCTGGCTTACTTTGCACCRATAAAAAATATTGGTAGTGAGCTTTTTACCCATAAGATAGGACAAAAAGGTAAAATATCTTTTTTCCCCTCTGAAATGAACAGTTCTTATCCATTCTCTCCTAAAAAGCATATGCATACATCCACACAAAAATATAMATGCATTGGTGTGAGTGTAAGCTCTGATACAAAACTACTGATGTCAGTCATACTCTGTAATATTAAATTGGGTACTTGTTTAAATATTAATAGGAAGTGCATTTAAACAGCAGGCTTTTTTTTTTTGATTATGCAAAATGACGACATGGGTTTTAAAGATCTTTCCTTCAGAAAGTTTTCTGTTGGAATCTCTGAAGGAAAGGGTTAGACATGTTTTTTTTCTTTTTTTGGAATAAAAATTAAAAAGCCCTAAACCACATACATCCCTCCTATATGGGGACATTTTCAGTGGAAGCAAAAGAAATGAAATCTTTCTCATTAGCTCTTGACTTACCACTACCTAAACATCAAAGGGCACGAGCTGTAACGCAGCGGCAGGAGCTGACGCGTTTGTTCCACACAAAGCCTTTTTTCCTGCATAATGGAAAGAAGCCAGCATGACTTGTAGACTTCTAGCAAATTTTGCAAAGYGAGCAATTACGAGTAAAGCTTCTCTCTCTCCAAAATACCTCCTGGGCTAACCTCATTTAATTAAATCACGCCAGTTCTCCTGTGTGAAGTAGCCAGGGCTCCTTTCCCGGGTGCCGAGACGCCCGGGGTTTGCTTACGGCAGCAAAGCCTCAGAAGGGTGATAGCAGAAAGCCAGGCCACCAGCGTGTGTCCCCGCCTGCTTCCTCCTTGGGCACCGGCGTTGCCGTTGTCTGTGTTCTCCCCTCCTTCCTGCCTGCCCAAAGGGCCCCTTCATTCGTGGTCCTTTCTGTGAGCAAACACAGCAGTTGCAGAAGAGATCCTGTGCTGAAGGACACGGCCGAGACCATGCGTGCCACGGCGGTGGCTCTGCACGGCTGCAGTTGGCCCTGCTCTGCCACACGCCGTTTCCTCCCAGCCCTCTCCTGGGTGTAGCACAAGCCAGCACAACGCAAGGTCTGCGTTCATTAACTGGGACAGGTCGAGGAGACTTTGGGGGTACGACATCGTAGAGAAGGCACCAAGAGGAAGGGAAGGGCCTGGGAGCCGCTTGCTTCACAAAGAGCACCAACAGCTTGGGGTCCCACGCACAGAAAAGCTCCGTATCAACAAACAGAGGATATTGTCTGCTGGGGCCTCTCGGGCCTTTCAGCAGCAGCAAGGCTACGTTAGCTGCTGCACAGGGGAGCCTGGGCACTACACCWGAGCCCTGTACTCACAAAGCCAAACCGGGCTGCTTGCAGAGCCAACCCTCCTTGTTGACGAGGGAATGCTTGACTGCAGCGTAATCTCTTTACAGGCTCAGCATCATGTTTTATGCCCTCTTCTCAAATAGAAAGGAAAAATGTAATGATACGGTCCCTTATCTATAATATTTTCCTGAATAACTTGGGAAAAAATTAAAATCAATGGGCAGAATAAAATGAAGGTCAGTATGTCAGTCCCTGCAAATTTTAACCACTAATGTGATGATTGGCAGTCATGAACCTAGACTTGGCTGAGTAGCAAATCCAGCTTTTCTAAAGATGGATTTTACCAGGCAGCTGGGGTTAACTTCTCCATTTCCCCCAAATGGAAAGGAGGGAGCAGCTCGTGCCATTCCTCTGCTAGAGGCAGGGGGCATGGGCAGCCCACGTGTCCCTGAGCTCCCTGTCGGGAAGGCCTGGGCAGGGGCTGGTGGGCTGCACCGTGTGAGCAGTGTCCTCAACAGCCTCTAACACCTGTGACATCATGGGAAAAACCTCCCAGTGTGCTCTATAACTAGAGCKTGTTACACCTATGTTCCATAACCTGTGCTGGGGTGGCCTGTGTGGGTGGATGAAATTGGGCTATTTGTTTTTTACAGCCTACTGGCACCATAGTTGCCGGAGCGCAACAGAGGAGCAGCAGTGCCTGACAGCAGTCTCCAGAGTTGGAGGCAGGGTGGGTTGTCTTGCTTTTCATAAATGGTGTCTAACTGTGCCTAGAAACCCCACCACCATCACCAGGGGCCTGTGCCAGGGGTGGGATGAGGAGAGCCTCATCCTCAAGAGAGCCCTGCACTGGGAGCCACGGGTGCAAACGCAGCCAGTCTGACATGCTGCTACCACCAGTGCCGCTGTAACAAAGCCTTGTCACCACTAGAGTTTTACCTCACGGTCACTTCTGCTTTTGGCACAAGGAACAGTTTTTACAACACCTAAACCACCGCTGATGGTTCTTCAGCAACAGCTTTCGCCAAGGTGGRACTGCAATGGAAGAGAGACAAAATAGGGGAATTGGTAGGAAAAACAGATCTGCTGCGGAGCTGATGCTGTAGACGTGTCATGTGCCACCTTCRCGGCCCTCAGCACGGGTCTCTGAAGCTCCCGAGCACGGCCTGGTATCGTGCAGTGCCCCCGGGAAGCACGCCTGGCGATGGAGGGGACACAGGACGCACACGTGTTCTGTCCTGAGACACTCATGCAGAACAATCTTCCCAGAATTGAGCTTTAAAACAATTTTCCTCCAGTACCATACAGGAAGAGGCCATTWAAAGTTTCCCCATTTGATGCTTACATAGTGACACAGGTTGTAATAGTTTCTTACCATGTCTTTGAAGTTCAYGCTTAACAGAAATAGCTTCTCCTCAATGAACTTCATTTGCTTTAAACCTGCCATTATTTTCAGGGATTAAAGCTCAGCAATAATACTTAAATCTCTTGCTTTTGGACAAAAGGAAGTTATTAGTATGAGTTCAGAGAGGAAACTGTTTTCCCTTCACTATGACATTGTCACAAGCCAGCAGGAACCACAACAAGAAATGCTCCCACAGAAATGCTGACTGCTGGAGCATTTTTAGAGAACTTATTCCTACATTGCTTTTCTTCTCAGGAAAAAAAAATATATAAAAATAAAGCAGAAAAATACTGAAGTACTTAAACAAGCTACCTTTTTTTTTTTTTCCCCTAAACACACACACTCAAAACACACTGTCTTTGACACAAAGAAGTTTTTTTACCTGGCAATTCTCTAAGCAGCTTGAAAAAAACTCGGCTATAAGTTCTTTAGGGAAGACCAGGTCCTGCTGGGGCCCTGGCACAGGGCACCTCCTCCTCCCTCCGCCCCCACGCGTCGTGCCAGCGGTTCATGAAACTCCAAGAGAAGGTGGAAAAAACGACCATTTGGTTTCCATTAGCCTAACGCCGTCATTCCCAGCAGGCACCTCGTACTCCTAGAAGCAGCCTGCTCGGTTTGACGTTCCCCTGGAAACGCCCCAAGGAAGCGGATAAACGGCGTACTCACCCTCTCGCCGGAGGCACTGCAGGCATCCAAGGCCTATTCCTCGCCTAAGGCAGGCGGGCATTTGCCTTGCGCGCTCGGGAGCCCCTCGTGAACCAACGGGAAGGCAGACGTGCTAGTGAGGCACATGCCCTGCATCCTGCTGAATCACGTCCTCTGCGGGGCACGATCATTCCTGAAAAATGCACTCGTGGCCACACACCAAAAGAGGAAAAGAGCATTCCTTATGGAAGGGCTGGGCTGGGAATGCCGAGGGGGCTTTTCCTGCTTTGGGAACACCAAGCCTGTGGCTCTTGGTCTCGTGGGCATGTGCTGCCATTCCTGGGAAATCCCACACGCTCCAAGCCAGGCGTCCCTTGCTGGGTCCTTCCTCCCCATCACGCTCTTCACCCATATTGACTCCAGTATGAACCRGCCTGACGCTCTCTCCTTCACTGTTATTTCCATTCTGTAACAACATCTAGGCCTCTCTAACACCCACACAGATAGAGGYAAGGACTTTCCTGCAAGAAAATCAGGATACCAAAGAGCTGATATAAAACCAGCTAAAATTAATATATTTCCTCCAACAGGCCTTGGATTAAATGCTGAAATCGTTTCTGAAGCTCCACAATTCAACAGAGACATTTTAGCAGCAATAAAATGGGAATAGAACAAAAACGAAAAAGCACGTTATTAACCAGCGAGCAGTAACGAGTATCTCTAATTAAACGGCACGGCTTGCTTGCCTTCCCTAGAAGTCTTTGCCAGAAAGGCTCCCCTTCCTCTCCCACCTCTTGAAGACATGTTGAACTTTTTTGGGCTAACGGAAAGGTATTCCCGGGCCMGCAGGCAGCTCCTGCTGCTCCCAGGCACCCGCTCGCGGCGGGAAGGTGCCAAGCAGAGACGGAGATGCTCCACCAGCCACCGCCTCTCTGCCCYGGGACGCTGCTCTGCTCTGCGTTCGCTTGCTCGCCCGCATCCCGAGAGCCTAGAATTACTCTCAAGTCCTGTTTGCTCATAATGACAATTCTACGTGAGGGAAAACCCTTCCAGTTCAGCGTTTTGGGGATTTAATTAAAACATCAGGTTTACAAGCAAGTTCTTCTTGTTTTACAGCTCTGCAAAACTCGTTGCCATGCTGGCTTAGGGCACCCTCCCGAATACCATTCACAGCCACCATCTGCTGAGCAAATAACCTCAGTGGGGCCCGCAAGGCTCCCAGGCCACCGCAGCTGCCTCTTGGCACGGGGGCAATACTTCTGTTAAGTGAGGACTTAAAGGTAGGTCAGACTGCTCTTAGCAAGAAAACCCTGCTCACGAGCCCACCGGTGCCACCAGCCACACACGCCTGCACAAAGCCTCACGACGAGTCATGCCATGCAAGTAACAGCCTCTCCTTTTACAGAGATTTAGGATTASCCCAAAATACTGAGATTATGATATCCAAGGACTCTGGTGCCCCTGAGGACTAAAATTAATGATGGTATTTTCTACCATCCTCTGTACCTGTTATTCAGAACCTTTATTCACACATTCACTTCAAGTTCCACATCAAAGAGACTTTGCAAATTTAAAATAGCCACGTTCCTCCCCTTCTGCCAATCCCMAAACCTTTTAAGTCTTAAAATACTTCAGAAATACAGAGGAACATCCATCCACCCACAGGCAGGCAGGGGCCCTGAAGACAGATGTTGCCTGCAATAATAGTTACGCTCGCTGACTGCTGCATCCTGCGAAGTCCCGGGGATGCTGCGCACCGAAAACAGGCAATCGTCGTTCCCCAGCAGCCAAAGGCTGCCGCTTTGGTTCATAATGGCCCGGCTGACACTCTGCCCTGGTCCTGTTCAGGAATACCCATCGAGGGGGTTCGCAGGGAAGAGGAAGCACGACGGGTGCTTTCTTCATGATCGCAATGGCCTCTTGGAGATCTGAGCTTTTCAGGTTGGATTTTTAGACATGGAGTGGGACACAAAGAGGAAATACAAGAGCACCCTGCTTCTGGGCAGGAAAGCTAGATTTTGTTTCAGCAGTGATTTGTCTACGCGGAAGAGATGATGCTAGATGCAGTATTTTTAGAGTGGCTTAATTCCACTCTACGAGCGAGGTTTCTTCTTGCAGYAACAGGCAGGTGGTTGGGCTAGATGATCTCTAGAGGTCCTGTCCAACCTCAGCCAKTCTGTGAGTCTGGGACACCCCATTCAGGCAAAGGCTAGGTGCTTTATTTTTTCATATGAGAAAGAAAGGCCTGAGGATAAGCCAATAATTATGCCAAAGCCATGAAAAGGCACGGATTGAGTAACATCAGGTTTGATATTCCCCTCATAAGCCAAGCAGAGAGGAAAAAGAGCATCTGTGCCAAGAATAACTGCAATGCCATTCACCAGGAGCATCCACCTCCACCAAGCTGCAGGTTTTAGGGAAAACACTCTACTTTTGCTTGCTTCTTTTGCATAACCATAAAGATAAGAGTGAACAAATTGCTGAGGAGGTGAAGCATCCCTTCAAATCCGGACGGAATTATTATAATGACTCCCGCTGGCCAAGACAAGACAGATACAGTCAGGAAAGAACCCACAGGTTTTGAAACCCTGCTAGTCTGGCTGCTCTTGGGAGCCTGATTACGTTCACATCTGAAAACCATAATTAAGATAGGAGAAACACACAAAATGATCTTTAATTAAGTGCACTGCCTTTCCCTCACTTCTTTCCTGAGAGAATCAAGCAGGTCCTGGCTGCTGCTATTAACTACTATTAACTCCACTAGAAGTTTTTGATGGGATAAAATTGAGCAACATATTGATGCTACTGCACCCTATGCRGAGGCGGTGTAACTCTCTTAAAATCAGTGATGGGAAGAGAAGCAAAAAATAGAAGCAAATTAATGTATCTTGCCCATTCAAAAAGRGCATCTGCTCCCTTGGATTTCTCCAGCACATTCCCTGTATGGGCCCAAAAGTGCTGCAGCTCCAATATTGGATGTACAGAACAGGGATCGTCTTTACCAGCGCTAAGGAAAAAGACTTGTAAACGAATGCAAATAAGTAAAGTTCTCCAGAAAAGATGAAGACAAGTGCGGCAATACTGGACTTACAGGTCACCAATAGCAGCTTAATAAAACCCTAATAGGCTACAAAGGGAGCCGCACAACTGGAAATCCAGAATTCCTGCCGATCGGCCCCCTTTGTCTCCTAGGCATTAAGTCCTACTTTTCTTCAAGAGAAAAGGTTTCAGTTGTTGGCAGCCTGTTCCTTTGGCATGATTTAATGGCAAATACCTCTTTAGGACAGCCGCACCTGGGGTGGCATATTAGTGCCTAAAGGGAAGCTTAATAGGAAGAGCTAAAGAATGAGGGAGGATAATCAGAAAGACTAAAAAAAAGAAATGCCCACAGAACCAAGTCAGCAATAATAGCAGAAATAGGTATTCCGCCATAAAGATGAGAGTATAAATTAGATGACTAGGAATAAATTTTAAAGGGGTAAAATGAGATAACAYGAATAAACAGAAGGGGAGAAGTACAAGGGGAAATTCTGTTGGCTGAACAAAAAGTGCAGTGGCCTCAGAAGAACAAGCTTGGGAGACTGAAGGACGAGGAAGCACTTGAAATCTGGAGGAGACATTCTATCACATCAAGCCAGTGTTTAATATTTATCACGAAGAACTCCTATAGCATTTGCTTTTGTACAGTTCCTGCTATTGTTCTGTACAAGGAAAAAGTGACCACCAAAAACCCACTCTTTGATTATAATTTGCTTCCAAATCCCCTGCAATCACGTGAAAGGGGCCAAGAGACACAACTTCTACAGAAGCTACTGGTGGGTAGTTTTTAAGGATTTACGGGTAGTTTTTAAGGATTTACACAAGGGGATACACAAGGTGTTAGCACTGACAAAACACAGAGAGGCAGGAGAGAAGTGAAAGGCAGCCAGGAAAAATCTGTTTATCCCAATCCCCAAACTTTCTGCTGCCCTCCTCTACAGACACACAGAGATTGGTCCTTCTGCACAGACTGGATCCTAGGCAGAGCAGGGAGCCCAGCTTTTGGAATCCTTCCTTTTTGGTGTACAGCCAACAGCAGCCTTAGGGAGCAATCAGATCCAAGAAATCCCCACTCACTCCACTGTACTGAGAAGGATTTCCTGAGGTCCGTTCAGTCCAAGGTAACTTAAAAACCCCTCTATCTTTGTCACGGATTGCTTTGGAAATGCTGATTTGCCTTAGGCTACCTAGGAGCAGTCACCATGTGGCTAGGCAATAAGATAGGTTATGCTAAAGAATGCTCTGGCCCCTGGTTAAACCTTAAGCAAMGCTTAACCCGCTGAGATGCAAAATACCCTTTCTTACTAAACGATTCAAACCTCAGGCTGAAAGTGTTTCCCAGCATCATGCAACCTGCTATTTTATTGCTTTTGATATAATCCCAATTCCCACACAGTCTACCCACAACGGGATCTTGTTTGAAATCAGACCCTGGAGCCTCCTGTGACAAGGGCTTTGCGGAGCTGCCTCTCCTCTCCTCCCCACATGGTTTTCGAGGAGCGGTGATGTCGCCCGTTTTAGGCTAGATACCCAACTGGAGTGCCTTGGCATTAGCTGCTAAGTTCCATYAAGCTGAAAGAATTTTAGTGAGCCAAACTTTCAGTTATACAGCACACATCTGAATATGAGGAGCATTTTTAGTCTTAAAATAAACAGCACTAAAAAAATCACTGCTGGGTAAGTGACTAATAAAAAGAGACTAATAACTTTACAATAACTATTTTAAATGTAGGCATGTGGTGAACCCATTTGGTCATGTAGCTTATCTCCTTCGCTACCAGCTTTTCATTACTACTTGCCTGTTCAATTTGCAGAGCAACTCTAAAGAAGAACCATTTAAGAGGAAGTGATAAAATTGTGCTTCTTTCTGAGCCTCCTCAGTGCAGTGCCCTTCACGCTCGAGACAGGGCTCGTGTGGGAACAGTTATGACCTGCCATTAAAGAGGGATCACACTAACAGCACCTCTCATTCATTACCGTTTAATGCATCTCACTGATTCTCCTATACTCTTCGCTGTGTTTCTGCTTTTTCTTCTGATCATCCATCAGGTCTTTACAATCTCCTCTACTTTAACACCCAACTCCCACACATGGAGAAGCTGCAAAACTTGGAGCAYTTCTGAAGTCATAAAAGAGAGGCTTCGAAATGTCATCATCCCATCTGATATCATGGCTCCCCACTGCAAACCAATTTCCTGGGAGGATATTTTATGACCACAATAAATTTTAATCCCAAAATATGTTAAGTTTCTAAGTTTACTGCTTCTGATCATGAGTTAGAATAATCCTTTCTCTCTCTCTGCACTCCTTGTGCCCCCTCAAGCTGCATAAAGAACCTGTAGGACAGGAAAACGTATTGATTTCCAGCATCTCCTGAATTAATAAAGTAACCACGTCCTGTCCTCAGGTTTACACTTGCAGACTTAAGGAGATCACAACAGCCTCAAATTCTAGCTCCGCAAGTGGAACTTTCTTAACGTGGCAGAGCTTTGTTCCACACACTGCTTTATTTCCCTATTTCCTTGCCTGGTAACACATTTTTTTTTGCTCAGCAGAGCCAACAGAAAGAAATGTAATCCCCTATTGTACTTACTGGCTATGCCGGAGAGGACTGGACTCTGTCTTCCAAAGGGGAGAAAAGATGCTGGTGCAAACTGCTAGCCTACGCTGAGCATCCTTTAGCCTCTCAGCCACTGCAGCGCCACGGACTGCTGGGGCACTACCTACGGACAAGGAGGAACCCCCCGAAACACACGGAGGATGTTTATCAGCCGATATTACTACCAGGAATTCACCATGAAACATTGTCGGGCATTCTGGGGAAAAGGCTTGTCATGAAAACTACGTCCAGGCCCTGCTCCACGACTGCTGGGAGCTGTTTAGTGGGGTCCCTTGAGACGACCTCCAAACAAAACGTGCAAAGGATGTGGCTACGCACCGGCCAAGCGTTCCTGCGGTGACGGCAGCAAGCATTTCTTTTCCTCGCATCGGACAATAGGACATCAAATAATCAAAGAACCGAGACGTAATTTTTTCCCGTTGCTTTKACTTCCTTTCAAGCCTGAAGTAAGTACAGGTGATTAGTTAAGAGGCTAYACTAGTGTTATTTTTGTTTCTGCTGGGAAAAGAAAATGTGCATTTAATGTGCACAGAATSAATATAATGCTGTACATATCTAGGATAATCAATGTATGTCAAAACTTTTACTTCTTTTAGTAAATTGCTTTAATATTAAACTTCCTTCCCTACAAATTCCCACTCAAAGGCTAAGTTATAACTGTTCAAAGGGGACAGAGTTACACACTTGCAAAGTGACCTGGTTGGAAACTAAAAGCAGGCTTTKCCTATATGGTAAGGCCCATGCAGCTGGGGCTGGCAAACCTGTGGCTTTCCTGCCCAAATGCCTCACACAACTGTTCTTTTATAAAGGGTCAGCAAGCAAGAGCAAATAAAAAATCCTCAGAATTTCCATTTCTACGCCCTCCCCAAGTTTAGAAAGATTAGTTCTAGCTGGAARAAAGCTTGGATCTGATTGCCATTACTCTGTCAAACTGATGTGGCKTCAACAAAAGCTGACTGTAAAAACTGACTGAACTAAGAAACAGAAATTTGAGTGGCTAAGGAAATAATTTCATTTCTAGGTGCCCTAATAATCACAGCAACACTGCTAGATGCAGGAGACAGTTATGCACAGCCCCTGGGGTAGTGAGCAACACACATTTTAATGCAGATAAACATAAAACAGCATGATAGGCCCCATGAATAGATATTGGCTGATAAGAAAAGATAACAAGAGAAAAGCATCCATKGGAAAGAGGAAGAAGTCTTCTGTTCACTATACACCTAAAATTGCCAAGCAATTAGTGAAAATGCCATTAGCAGGAAGCACAACATAAGATGGATGTGAAAAAAAGAAAATTCTGCCACCCCTATAACGCACAGCAGCAGCAGCAGCCTGATGCTGCTCTGTGGATCTCGCTTGAACACAGCTTTTCTTCTCAAGCAGAGTACGAAACAAGTTTAAGATGCAAGTGGATTTCAAAACGTTCACAAAGGAAAACGGCAGCCCTCAAAATCAATATTGTTATTTAAGGGCTGAACACTGAGGACACATGGAGCTCGACTGTACCGTAACCTCATTCGTTTCAATGCCTCAGTTTGTTTCGGCTGAATCTCTCCTGCCCTTTTGGTCAGCCAGGCAGCTGCCCTGCTCATTCCCCCTGTAGCTGCCGGCTTCCAGGACAGGAGCTTTGTACTTGTTTAATGCCACCAACAAGAATCGCGACGCCTAGAACTACAGCTCTGGGAGCCATCCCCTTCCAGCAGGTACAAAACTACGTATTTCTGCAYAGGAACTGAAAACATGCCGAGCTGCTCTTCCTGCAAGTGGCCGTTTCACATTGCCAAAAGTGCTTAGTTAACCATATGATCTAGGACAAGATCT
>PTEX01000157.1:1296810-1330623 GCA_003342815.1 Eudromia elegans
GATTCTATGATTTTCACCCTTCAATATGCAATTTAAGCCCTTTGACTTTCATTAACTTGGATAAAATCCTCGAATGCCTCATCATTAAAATGGCAGTAGCTGCATTTTTYCCGCAATTTCCATGCATGCTTTACCTGGCACAGTGATGGTGTCGCCAGTGGTAGCTCCCCTGATCTATAAAGCTAATTTTTCCCTTCTGCCTCCTCGGTCTTTGCTCTTCCCTTCCGGGCTTTCTTTGAGCGGCAGCAGGCGTCACCTCACACGGAGCCCTTGCTCTCCCGGCCTGGGCCTTGCGGCCGGAGCGCCCTGCGGGGCCGCGTATCCACTCGGCCGCGCTGCCATCCGTGGCTCGGACTGCCCGCGGCTCACGCGGGCGCCGGTGCCCAGGCTCCCTCCTAGATCCCTGCTGTCCAGAAGAGCCTGGACCTCTGCATTTTGYACCACACATAAAATGTAAAGAAACAATCGGGTTTCTGGCTATAAATAAATGTCTCCTATTTCACGGATAAAGCAGGTRGAGGCTAAGTAAAACCGAGAACCTGCCACACCCAGAGTCCTTGAGCAAACAGGTATGATCACCAACCCAACGCCCGTGCTGGCTTTTGAATCAACCGGCTGCTTGAGGTGCCTTTTCTTGGAATCAAGATCAAAGCATGATTATATACGATCATTAAATGTTTGAATGATATTTTCTTTGTTCAGTTTTTGGCAAGGGAAGACATGTTTTGTTCTTCCTGCCAAAACCCACTGCACTATCCATTGAGTGCTCCTACCCGCTGCCTTTTTACTGCCCTTTTGATACAAAAGAACATCACGCTGCAGGGCATGCGTTGTAAATATATGTGCACAAACACATGGCACCTACCAGCAGAACCACAGTGGTCCGGCAACRCCCTGCGCTGTCAGAAGGGCCTCCCTTGTTCGTTCATCGTCCTGTTCCTCGTTCCCCCAAAAGCACTGCGGACTCTCCCATCTCTCACCCATGCGTTTATCAGAGGAACTCTCCTGCGTCTTGTGCTGCTAAGAGAGCTGGAGCCACAAAGGTATCTGCCCCCTGCAAGCTCATTTTCCAAGGGAGGGTTAAAAGCCCCAGTCAGAACTCAGTAATTTTGCTTCTACCAGTTCCATGGAGATGTCACAGATTTTATCAATCCCCAGATGCAGACTGAGCTCTGGCAAACTTGGAGTTTCAGTTTCCAGAGGCAGGTTGGACTGTAGGGAAAGGCAATTTGGGCAAAAAAAGCTTTCGAGAAGGAGTCCAAGAGGCTTTCAAACGTCTTGATCAGTTCCTCCTTTTTATTTAGACCTGTTCCACCAAGGAAGGGCTCCGAAGAGCAGTGACAAGAGCTAGGCAGCCCAGGAGCTGGGCTCCTGATGGCTGCGTTGCCGCCTCCTCGGCTGCTCAGGGATGAGGCGAGCACCGAGGGCACGCACCGAGACAGAGCCTGGCGCCGCCGAGCAAGGGAAGGGGTGAAAGTCGTCGCGTGGCCTCGTCCCGAGGGCCACGAGAGGCTGAGCGGCAGCGCGGCGGGAACGGCAGCCTCGCCGCGGCAAGGACGAGCACGCCGGGGTGCGGCAGCCGCGGCGAGCAGGGAGCGCTACCGGCGAGGAGSTGCGGCGGCCCGCACAAACCCGCCCTTCAGCTCGCAGGCATCTCAGCCATGCCATCCAGCCAGGCCCTGTCCGCCGAGCAGCTTGTGCGCGGTAGTGCTCCACGCGGAGGCACACGCAGGCGCGCTCGTGGCAGGGCGGGCGCCGGGTGCAAGAACGCGCAGCGCGCTGCGTTGTGCTGCCGGGAGGAAGCTTTGCCGTCCCGGAGCGTGCTGCCAAGGAGGCGCTTCCAGAGACAAGGGCTCTGCGCAGAGCAGGGCGCCGTCTCCCTGCGGGAGCAAACGGCAGTTAGGAAGGCGGCAGCACGGACCTCGGGCCCGAGCAGCGGTGCAGCAGGCAAGACTGAGCAGTTCTACAGCAACCATAAACCTGCAAGCCCTGGGTGGTGCTGAACAGGAAGCCCCCAAAGGCTGCGGGCCGAGTGCAGCAAAAGCAGGGTGAGGCTGGATGATGTGGCCTTCGAGGCTCAGAGGCCGTGGCAACCAACCGCGGATGCACATCCTGGGCCTCCCCCAGGACAACTCGTCCCGAGCGCCAGGCTGGGCTCTGGCTGCCGCCTCCTGGCAGAGCCCCAAGGCCCAGAGCACGACTAGGGGTCAGAACTAGTGCCCAGGGAAACACCACGGCGGGCTGAGGCCCTCGTGAAAGCCCGCTTTGGTTCCACGAGAACTCAGCGGGCGTTACGCACTTCCCCTCCCCTGGACGCCGAAACTCTTAGCCTTGCAATTCTGCACTGAAGAATTAGGGGGAATTTTTCCAAGCTCTGAAGACCACAACTAAGTGGATTTGCAAGACAGACACTTAAGAACTCGGAGATTTTGCTGCTCTGGTAGTAACAGATCAAACAGCTCAACACCAGATTAAACATACTACACATTCTTGGGAAGCCTTCTTGATCACATGGCTCGGGGTGCTAACCTAAAAACTACCGCCTTTGACTTTCCCGCTTTATTTTCCAGGTACGAGCACTTCCAAACACAGTTTGGCATTATTTGCTAGATGTTACTGTAAGCATATATATTTATATATACTTATATATATATAGTATATATAAAGCATATACTTTATATATTTATAATGGATCAAGAAAGAAGAGAGCCGCAAGAGCGAGCGAGGTCTGGTTAGCAATGCCCTCTCCAGTGCACAGCACGGTTTCCAGAATGAAGACGYGCTCCAGTGACTGCTCAGGGCTGCGATACCGAGACGGGACTACCTGCCAAGGCCGGGCAGGGACACGTCTGGCGGCCCTGCGCTCACTCCACCTACTCCCCTGCATCACAGGCCTCGAGGGTACTTTCAAACTTCTTTCCAGGCTCCCAGGCTGCTCCTCCCGGCGAGYTGTAAGCTAAACGCCTGCTCGGGTTGACAAATGTTTTACAGGTTCAGTGAATACAGGCACCCTTACTTTTACAAGGGCATGACAATACTAGGGAACCTGCCTCAGGAACCGGCTTAAAAACAGTGTTAGAAAGCTGCGACCCCTCCTGCGGCTGCTGCCGTGGGGTTTGGCTGCCCTGGGCACAGCACACACGGGTAGCAGCGAGTGCTCTTTCATCCACTTGTAATCACACTTTGGAGGATTTCTTCTTCCAAACTGAGACAACATCTGTTAAYCTCAATTCACGTTCTAAAGCAGCAGCACAATTCAATTTCATGTTAACATATAGTCTGTTGAACTATATGCTTTGCGTTTGAAATAAAAGACCCGTTACTAGAGTTCATTCACTCCCTCCCATGCAGTAATGCTGCTCACGCTAGCTCATGATGTTGATCAAGTAAGTTAATGTTACACTTGGCACCAGAGCAAGAACCGCGTACTGTTACTGAAGACCCACGGTGTTTCTTGCAGCACAGCTGTGTAAATTCCTGTTTCCTTCCAAGCAACTCGCAGACGTGTAGCCTGTTTCTTCACATTTCGGCGTGCTTACAGTCAGGACGGTAACAAAACAGCAATCAAGTGCTCTTGGCAATGGGGGGCTGCTTCAGCAAGCTGACGATGAAGGTGCTGTGACCCAAGCGTGCGCAGGCCCACGGAGGGGTGAATGYGCTACCGCAGCCTGCAAACAGCCCCGCTCCACGGAGGCAACCAAAGCCCCTGCATTTCACACACCACTCCTATCTGTCCTTGCAAGGGCCCTTGGAAAGGCAGGTGCTATTTAGGCACATACAATAAGCACGTGGGAAAGCCCCGGGGCTTCGGACTCGGGTTCCTGAGTCTTGTTCACCTCTCAGCCCCAGTCCCATACACACTTCATTCCTTCAAAAGCCCTACAACTTCTGCTGTTAAAGACTCGGGGAGCACCACAGCAGCCTGGAGCCTACTAAGGAGCTGTGCATGCACCCAGTCCCTTCACGGAAGCACTGCTGCATTTTTACATTGCGTTGGTCATGAGACCCCAAAATGACCGTTCAGAATCCCCAGACTACAGCAAGGCAAAAATCCTGTTAAATCAAGACCTACACAGAACACCTTCATAACCAGCACAGCTCCAATTTCTAGGTGAAAACAGCGTGGCCCTAGCAAATAGTACTTGTAATTCCCACAAATTCCTCTCCAGAGCTTATGTTTCCTTCCCCTTTACCCACCTGAGAGCCGCTGGAGATGCACGTTTTTACAGCACTGCCCTATAACTGCACTAAGCTGTCCTGAGCGTAACTYGCAGCCTCCCCTGTCTGCCCCTCACCCTGCTTCCTTCTCCTGCCGTAGCTGAAATCTGAGAGCACCAACAGCCATTTTCCGTGCCCTCCAGCAGCCCCTTGGGGAATTTGCTCAATTCCTTGGGAAAACGATCCAGCATATGCAATTTGCTACCCAGCATATGCAATTTGCTATCCAGCACACTGCATCACCTTGAACTTCTCTATCTTTTAAACAAAGAGAAGGATTCACTCATCCAAAAAAATGCCTTGGAGCTATTTTCCCAGGAACTCAGTTTTGGGGAGAAGAGGGTAGAGCCTTCTCGTTCCGACCTGCTGTGCTGAGATTACCAAGTAAWGCTTTCATGAAGAAGCCCCTTTTTGCTACTTTTCCCTTTGCCTTTCCAGCATCATGGTAGCATTCAACACGCTGAACGCTCGGGGAGCTGAACCTCAAATTTAATTTCCCAAAGCACCATTTTATTATCAGGCAATCTGAGTGTACTTGTTAGGTGGAATGTAAAACAGCRTTTTCCTTGCTCACTGGGCAGGGGAGCAAGGAAGTCAACTGCACCCAGGTAGATCCCCCGTCTTCTGATCCTAACGCTCATGCTGCAGCTGCAGAAGCTCCACGGCTCGCTCTAGAGGACGCTGCCATGGTGTTTTTGCTGGGTTTGAATCAGAAATTTCTCTCTGAGCTGACTTGATGCTCAAATGCTAATGATACAAAAGGCATCTGGGGAAGAGAGGCTGATTCTACTACCAGATACACTGAGATTAAATCTAAAGCAAAGAGGCAGCACCCGTCCTCAGACCAGGCCACTAGCAAGSCCTGAGTATCACTGCAATGTGTTGCACAATGGGACTCCTGTCAGATACGACAGCTTGCACATGCATCGTTTTGTGCCTTTCGAGTTTTTTTAGACACATTTGAGGTCACGCCACGTCAGTACTTCTCAGGCATGAGATTAAGAGCCATGCGAGAACCGATAGCACAGGAACCTGACTAATCCTTTGTGAGCGCAGAGGAATTTCCCTGGGGGGCAGAGGAAGCGCAAGCAAGCCCAGCACAAGAGCAGCGTGCTGGGGGAGCGGGGCCGAAGCAGCCCCACGCGCCAGCCCTGCTCCTCTCCCACTGCTCCTCCGCGAGCGCCCTGCAGTCGTTTCAGGCTAARGCTTTCGCTTCCTCAGCAGGGTACCCTTGAATTCTCTTCCACTGCTGTSTCTGCTTGTTTAGTTCCTCTGCTGTCTATCAGTGGTCAACACAGGGTGCTGCCTTTCCTTTCATCAGGCTGTTTAGAAATGTGCTCTCCCCCCTACCTGCTTTTGCTCTCTCGACTTCACCCTCAGCTTCCATCACTCTTCAGAGCATCATTATCTCTGTTACTGCAGTGGTCTCTTCTGAAGCACCGTCACCTTCTACAAGCAGCAAGTTTCTGCACCTCCTGCAGGCTTCATGCCCCTAGATCACCCTGCACAGCAGGTTCAAGCCAGCTCTAGGTTAAGGGAGCTCATTTCTTCTCCCATGGCCATTTCTGTTACTCTCTGGAGCATAGAGAGCTCTGCCAAGGTAAATTCCTTCTCTGCATCCAATTCCTGCACTTTTCCCCTCTTTCCTTCTTCATTTTCCCAAACTTGTAAATTAAAAGCTTTTTCTTTTGAATCCAGCAGTCCTTCCTTCCTTCCTAGTTTTAAACCAAACATCTATGGCTCAGCAGTAATTTTAATATATAGTTAAACACGGTGCATACTACCGCAATGTGAAGAAATGCAGCTGCATTTGGTTTTTGCAATAATGAATGCCTATCCTGCATCTCCTTTCCCCCGCACTGCACCCGACGCGGGGCCCAAGTGCTCAGAGCCGAGTCCCTCGGCCGAGGCAGGAGGAAGGGCACTGCTCCAGRCACCGGCCTTTGCCCTCGCCCCGGCCGGTGCAGCCCCATGGGGACCCTTCCTGTGAGCACTCGCTGTGCTGCAGAACGYGTGCTGCTGGACATCCTGTTTTCATTCCGCACATGAAAGCTTACTTAAACAATAAAGGTCAGGCTTTGGAAGGTCCCTGGATGAGGAAGGCTACATAAGGAGCCGTGCTCTTTCACGCACGCAAACCACACCTGGAGCTTGGAATCCACACGGAGAGCACTTGCCTCGTGTCGCCGTCGCTGCACAGGCGGCTCCGAGGGTCTAGCAGGAGGGAACAGCCTCCACGTGGCTGCTCCTGCCCAGCGACGGGCACACCGAGCCCCGGCGCTCAYGGGCCCCACTCCGCCAACAGGCGCTGTGGGAATCGTGCCCGCGCCACGGGACGGGCTGAGGGGCCTCGTGCGCACGGCCAGGCACGCAGCGCGCCAGCACGAGCGCTGCCCGCCGCGGCAGGCACCGGCAGCGCCCGCGCTGCGCCCCGCGGGACTCCATCGCGCCGCCGCTCACCCGGAGTAACCCAGGCTTCTAATGAACTCTGCAGCCCGCGAGATTATACTGGCTTCCTCATTAAGGCAGAACCTTTGTTCTTTTATCTCGGTAGCTCCGCAGCTCCTGTCAAGAACACGCTCAAGGCCTGGTTATTTCCTGCTCTTCATTTCAGAAAGCAGGGCGGGAGGGTTACTGCTTGTTTTCAGCCGGCAGCATCTCCGTAAGGTTATGTAATTGTCACCGAAAGCCTAATTTGACCTATATACATTTTATTATGGATAATGAACCAGAAGGAAGGAATCCATTTTGGCTTTCAGCTCCGAGACTGAGTTTACGGTTAGCACTTAAAAGAAAACCTATTATGACTGTTCTATGGGAATACTCACATTTGATATGGGCTTACAGACAGATACTGCTTCACATTTCCTAACATTACAACTAAATAAGTCACACTTCAGAACTGACTCACACTTCAAGAACGTGAACACAGATAAGGCTCTATCTAAACCGCTTCCTCACTAAGCCTGTAACATTGCCTTYTGGTAAGCTTGCTCATTTCCCTAAAATGTTAACCATTTGGGCTGAAATATTCCATAGGCAACGTGCACGCCAGAACTGGAGAGCCTGCCAGTTTCCCCTAAGCTCTCCATGTCTTTCCATGGACATTCAAGCAGAGAAGGAAAATAACTTTGTTTTTAGGTCAGCAGGCCTGCAAACGTTCTGGAGAGGAACGACRAGGGAGGAAAGGGGACTAGCATTCACTGTGCAAGAATGAATAAGCTCTTTCATTGGGGCGCACAAGCTCGTCCTTGCACTACGTGCAGTAGTTGCATATACGTTTTGGCAGGAAACCGCCCTCCCCTGCCCCTTGTTTCAGGGAACTGTAACTCCAATGCAATTAAATACACGCGACACAACTGTATCCCAGGACACCTCCTGGGACAAGGCACCATTACCGCAGGCCTCCCAGCAATCGCCTTGCAGCTCACTGTGCTTAGCTGCCGTCCCCGGCGCTGCCCCGGCGCGGTGCATGAGCTCCGTGGCACGCGGGAGCTGCCAGAGCGCGCCGGCTGGCGGCTTCCCCACCGCGGCGTGGGGGGAACCGCRTGCACCCGACCCCGCTCACTGCCGGCACCGCACCGGCCTCCGCCGCGGAACAGCGGATGGGCCGGCGTCCCGGCTACCGAGGGCCCAACAGGGGAGCAGTTTGTTCAGCACAGCATATCCACGTGGGTTCTTACTGCCTAGGCATCCACGCTGCATGCACACGGGTGCACTTTGGGCTGGAAACAGCCTTTTTTCCCAGACAAAACTCCAGAGTGATAGATCTCATAATGAAGATCAGCGGCCACACACTGCAGCTTCAAGGACTGGGCGTTAGCARAAGCTTCACTAGCAGCGTGGACCTCCAGAAAACGCTGCAGTTCCTGCCCACTCTGGGATCAACCGCKACTGCAGCAAAGGGGCTCCCCTGCGACACAGCTCTATGCAGTTAATGCTGCCTTCAGTCCCTACAGCGACGGCTGGGCTCTCAGAGGTAGCCTGCAAGCAGGTATGTGGAAAGGCAAAAAAGGCCCACGAGCTCATGAGAGGGCATGGGAACTAGGAACATGTCTGCAATCGTAGGCCAAACGGGGTCCTTAAGGAGATGAAGGTAATACAGCACAAACAGAGAACTACACAGATCAACTACTTGAAATTAATGGGATGACAATATGAGGTAACACAACAATAGGGGTGGAGGTTTTGGGAAATAAAACAACTGAGATTTGCTCGGGTTACAGGTACCAGGCAGGGAGGTCACGGAGCGGAGAAGGGCGGCAGGGCCCCACGAGAGACGAGAGGAGGACGTGGGGTTCTGCTCCGCTGGGCCAGCCCGGGGGCCACCTCCTCCCCGGGCCGCGGCTGCAGGCTCCACGCAGGGACTCGGAGCGCAGCGGGTGGAGGCTGGAACTGCCCCTTCCCCGGGCGCATCCACGCAGGGACTCGGAGCGCAGCGGGTGGAGGCTGGAACTGCCCCTTCCCTGGGCGCAGCAGGGAAGGGGCCGCGCACGCAGCGCCGCTCGGTGCACAAGAGCCCCTGCGCAGCAGCACTCCTGAGCCTCCCGAAGGCTCGCCTGGAGCTGCGCCACCGCAGCATGCACCGCAGGGAGCCTCAGGAAACGCTGCGTGTAACCGGCTCCGTCAGCAGCACCGAAATACTGTGCYGAAACCGGCGTTTGTCACTCCTGATCTCCCAGCGCAGGGTCCGAGCGAACGGAGTCCCCACGGCAAGCGCGAGCCCTTCTCTGGTGGCAGCAGCTCAAGCTGCCGCGGGAGGAACCTGCCCTCGGCTCCATTTCACACGCACTTCCCACGGTTTTTGTTTCGCTGATCCTCACTTTAAACAMGGCTGCCTCTCCAGAAACAGGCTCCATTTTAGAGCAAAGGCAAAACTAAACCGTTTATTCCTCTATCCAGAAAAGCCCGGACTCCTGGAGGCCCGAGGCCTTTTCCCTGCAGCTCTCTCCCTTCCCACACCATACTTCTCCCGTCTGCTGCTGCACATTGCCGGGTTTCTCGCGACACGCCGTGTTTGTCTCAAGCGAACGCTGCAGTCTGTCCGGAGGGTCCGCCAGAGGCGGCGCGGGCCGCAGGGCYGGTCGCTGCCGCGGCTAGAGAACCTCCTCCCCGCCCGCGCGCCCACGGCCCCRCAGCGCAGCCACTCCCCACCTTCAGACCCCGACCCACCCGGCCAGAGGCGGCCAAGAGCTCAGAGGCCATCGGGGAAGAGGGGACAACGCCAGCACCCAAACCCGCGGCACGCCGGGTGCCRTAACAGTGCGCTCTCCTCTCGGCAAAGCCGACGCACGCATTATGTTCCTAGTGYGCGCCTGCTCAACACGCTGGGAGTCCTTGGCAAATGGGCACATTCCCTCCCTCGGGCTCTTTGATTTGGCTATATGAGAACTTGAAAGCATGAAAGCATTCGGTCTCAGTACAGGGAATTCAGAAACATTTGCTACCTTCTCTGCAAAAGCCACCCCATTTACCCTTCTGCTAACACTTTGCTAAGCTTTCGCTGAAGTATTATTAATAAGAAGGTCTCCAGTACCAGACCTGTATTGTTTCAAAGTGTTTTCTTAACTCTTTTGGGGAGCAGAAATGGCAGCAGTCGCCCCTGATGCTTCAGCGTGGCCTCAGGCGGAGCTCTGTGTCTCACCCTATCAAAGGAGGTGGAGAGCTTCCTTCCCTGCGATCAGCACGGATGCGGGTTGAAAGCACTCATCTCCAAGCACACGCGGAAGAGAAGAGCCACCCTTGTCTTCACCCGCGAGCTCCCCGGGSAGGGCAGAGCTGCCGCTGAGGTTGGGCTCAGTCCTCGGGCTCCGTCTCCGCGGACTCTGCTGCGGAGCCGCGTGGGAAGCACCTCAAGGCAGAGCTCTAGCCCTGCTTTACCCGGACGTGGCTCAGCTGCTCCCGCGCTGCCGGTGCCCGGGGCCGTCCCCGGCCGCCGGAGGGGCTCCTGCTTCCACTACGCACGGAGAGCGGTGTGCTGCACCCTGCTGCTTGTCTGCTCTGCGCTACCCAAGCCGCACAGAACCCGATGGGTTTTCAAGGACAGCCTTTCACCTGAATTGGCTCTAACACACCTGAAACGGGGAGCAAGACTTCAGAAGGGGAAAAAGCTGTTAGGGAAGCAGTGTGTCACCAAGCTACTGCTCTCAGTGTAACACCTTCCTTTCATCTCCCTCATCGCTACTACAACTCATCTCAAACTTACAGCAGGCCACATCTAAGAGGCTGTTTTGTTTTGCCACAACTTAGACCTTGCCATTAATTGCCTGATGCTTTGTATTGGCAAAAGCAAACCACAGAACCCTGGCAGCAGCACTAGGGTCATTAATGCTATTTTTAAAGCCATGCATTTCATAACGACAGCCCCCAAATCAGTGCAGATTAAAACCAAACTATCAACTCAAGCAAAGGTTTAGGGAAGTCTCCCAAGGTTTCGGCATCAGCAGCAGACCGTCCCTAGGGAACGCTCCCTGTGACAAGGGATGCTCTTTGGCGGTCGGGGAGCACAAGGGGCTGCGGAAGCGCCGAGCGTGGCCTGGGCTGCTCCAGGGAGCACACGAGCCACCTCGGGCACCTGGAAGCTCTGCTTTAGTGAAAAGGGAACTCGGGCAGAGCCACTCCCCAGCAATAAGGCRGGCAAGTTCAGACTTTTACACTCCTAACGGCAGGCGTCTTCTTGTAGAGAGCTCTTGGGCGGGGGGAAGAACCACGGCTCWTCTCCCAGGTTTGCATCTTGACAATGACAGACGTTTTCTGGAGAATACAAATAATCTTTTCCCATCCTCCTAGAGCTTTCATTACAAGCCTTTACATTACCAGGCTGCATTTCAAGGTAACTATAACTGCACAGCAATCTCTATGCCCCTAAATCAAGTTGATATCTAAGGTRCATTTTATTTCTAGCTCAATCTAGTTTAAATTCAGCAAGTTTAGAGGGCACAGGCAGAACTAATATGTGGCTCCCTCCTCATCCCCTTTGGCAGCTCTTTCYCACCCCCAATAAAAACAGATCCATGAAGTGTCATATGAAGCTTTGGTACCTCCTGCATGGCCCACGCCCAGCTGCCCCCATTTAGGGCTGCTCTTCACACATCACCTAAAAGAAACCTGTTATGACTGTTCTATGGGAATACTCACATTTGATATGGGCTTACAGACAAACAGATACTGCTTCACATTTCCTAACATTACAACTAAATAAGTCACACTTCAGAACTTAAGATAGAAACCCTCCAAGAACATGAACACAGATAAGGATCAATCTAAACGCTTCCTCACTAAGCCTGTAACATTGCCTTYTGGTAAGCTTACTCATTTCTCTAAAATGTTAACCATTTGGGCTGAAATATTCCATAGGCAACGTGCACGCCAGAACTGGAGAGCCTGCCAGTTTCCCCTAAGCTCTCCATGTCTTTCCATGGACATTCAAGCAGAGAAGGAAAATAACTTTGTTTTTAGGTCAGCAGGCCTGCAAACGTTCTGGAGAGGAACGACGAGGGAGGAAAGGGGACTAGCATTCACTGTGCAAGAATGAATAAGCTCTTTCACGGGGGCGCACAGGCTCATGGAGTAGTTACTCTTCACATGTCTTTCTGTGTAAAATGGGTTTGTTTCCCCAAGTGGTTTCTGACCTCCTTCCTCTGAGTTTTGGTGCTAGGATCAAGAATAATCCCAGGCATCCTCTTGGTTCTTGCAAATTTTACTTCAATTTACTCGGCCACCCGCCTAGAGAGCAGCAGGCACTGCTCTGCTCCAGCAGACCCCTGCTTCTGGGGGCCCTCCTGAGGATGCCTCGCTACTAATAACCCAGCTTCAGCAGCAGGTTTTTTCTTAAGCCGTCTAAGACATGCTCTCARTTAACAGGAAGAAGGGATCACATATGGTCATGCTTCACAGACTCCGCAGGGTGAAAGAAGAGCCAACAAACAGCCATTCATCGTCCTTGCTAAACAAACCGAGCGCACCAACTACCTGACAGAGAACAGCATCAGCACCGTGGAAGCCACTGGCCTCAGCAGGTCCAGCATTTGCTCTTCTGAAAGGAGAATTAYGGTGCTGGTATACACCTATCACAACTACGATGTGACCTACGCAGGATGCCCCTCGCAGCTGTGTAGCCTTCTCGCACCATGCTCGTGAAGCCCGTGCACGGAGCCCGCTTTTGTTTCCCAAGGCAGAGCAACGCACCCCTCTGAGACGCTGCCAACCCAAGCTGCAGAGTTAATCACGGACCGCAATGACTTCAAGGTTTAAAGAACTCCGCGGTGAGAGCACTGAGCTCATGTTCAGGCTGGAATCACAGCCTGCTTTATTTTAAGTGAAAGGACAGCCTAGAGCCCAGTGCCGTTCTTGTGTTATGGTGTAAAAGTTTCTAAGGAGTCAAGTGAACCTTCTCCATCACTTAGTGAGAAGCACTTGACAGAAAACCCAAAACAGAGCAACTGCAAACGCCTTTTTGCTTTTTAATCAAGACAGCAACCTCTTCTGCTGTTTTAACAGTAACCATCCGGATCCAAAACCTGGGAGTTTCTTTGCTCCCCTCCATTTCCCTCTCAAAGGAGACAGGCAGTAATGAGTGCCTGGGGCTGCTGAGGTTTGCAGAGATTTAGATGGCCCATTTCCAGTCCCTAAGGAACCCAGGCAGCTCCGCAAACTTTGTGAAGCTTTAAACTGACAAACCCCAAGGGAGCCAACACAGAACTGAAAGGCAGCTCTGCTTCAAGGCAGTTCAGGAAACTAACCAGTCCGACAGCCGCCAAAGTCCTGAGCTTGGACAGCCTCCTTGAAACACACTTCTTCCAAAGGCCTCTCAGCTTTGGTGGGAATTACAGAGCAGGGGCTCAGCGGGCTCCCAGACTTCTTTACGGAAGCGGATGCTGCCTGGACCCTCTGGAAACGCGCAGCCCAACCAGAAGAGCACAGAGTGAGCCCAGCRGGACGCAGCCCTTTACAAGGGCCTTCCACGGGGAGGCTGCTGCTGGCAGCTGCGCGGCTGGGCAAAGGATCCACCAATGAGCCTGGGGTGATCCACGAGGTCTGAAACGGCAAAATGCTGCTCATGCGAGAGGCCACGCATCCATATAGCRAGGTTGGTTTTGTTTTGGTTTTTTGCTACAGAAAGATTTCAGCAGGGGGGCAGAAACAGTGGTCTGGGGAACATGGAATAGAGGGGAAATCTTTATAAAGCCAGGAGYGTTTTGTTTGTCTTTTTTCTTTTTAAGGCAGAACATATATTTAATACAGTGTTAATCCAATATAAAAAAAAGTGTTAGAATGCAGATGCAAAGCAATAAGCTGACCTTGGTGAAGCTGTGCTTGTTTGCACTGTCTGGAGTCTGGTTCCTTCCACCAAAACACAGCATTTCAGTCTAAGTCCCAGAAGGTCCCGTAGGGTTTCACATCTATTCACAGCAACACGGCTCCTGTCCCACAGCGACGTTCTAGAGAACCCTTTACCTGGGCCTACATTAGGCAACCTCCAGAACGTGGCTCCAGGACACCGCAAGGCTGCTCTCGGGTGTCCCGGGCTTGCTCCGGCCAAGCAGGAACCTTCCTGGGACAGCACTGGCACGGCTGGCAAGCTCCCATCCCTGTTCCTAGTGGACTATCCTTACACAGAGCAGCACCARCTGCTGAAGGGCCTTTTGCTAAGTCATCCTAACTCGGCTCTGACAAAGCTAAAATGCCACCCTCATCTGTGGGGGCAGGAATAGCGAACCACTTCCTACTTTAATAACACAGGTTTTCTTCAGCTTCCATAGGGCTCTGGAATACCTCCCTGCAGTGCTCTTGCAAATCTACCCCAGAACACATCATTCTTAATATGTGCTAAATAAAGAGGTTATGGGCTAAAAGAAATGGCTTCAGTAGGTGCAGCTGCAAGCACGGCACGCGTGCRCTCGTCGGCCCAGCAGAGCCCGGTGCCGTGCTGCGCTCCTGCGCTGCCCGGGGGTCGCTCCCGTTATTTTGCTTCATCAGATACACAGCCRGGAATGCCACCAGCAAGAAAAGTGCCAAGGAGAGGCCAGCTTCAATTSCTGCAGAGCAGATCTGCACACCTCCAAAAGGGAGCGTGGCGTAAAGCACTTAACTCGAGACCTGGCAGGATCTTGGTGTGCCACTCATTTCATGTAACTACATAAAGAAGTTAGGCCAGAATTAAATTTTCAGAACTGAACAACCAAGCAAAATTAACATCCTAATATCAAGAAAAAATTCCCAATAACAAACAATACCAAAAAAACCCTCAAGATTATGCTGTTGTTCAGATAAACCTATAGGTTTAACCATATACACACTTTTGAACCATGCAAAACTTAACAATTCACACTGTGCCATCAACCTCCTTTGCAGCAGATGCAAGAGAAGGAACAGTAACTACTGCAACAAACACCAAGATGTCCAGCGCACCCCCTTTCCTTTAGCTACCACAGCCAAAAGGAAAGTTTCTTTGTTTTAGAAAGCTGAAGTTTCTGAGAGAGCAACAGAAACCAGGTGATCTTGGGCCATACCGATTGTTTCTGCAGCTGGAAACAGGGCACGGACACGTTTCTGTTTCCAGCTGCTCCGTGTATTCACGCTGTTCTCAGCATTCTACATTCTGTAGCAATCCTACTCGCCCTGCTCGGTGTGGAAAGGAGAAGGGGCAGGGGAAGGCAGAGGCACTTACCCAGCACCTGCGGGCTGAGCGGCACTCACGCWGCCTGGATCCCCTGGGTACGGCCTGTCTTCCAGCACTCCCTTCCCCCAGTGCTGAAGGAAGGAAGAACTGTTTATGCTACTGCACTCAAAATAGAGATAAAAATCACCTCAAGAGGGGCCCAGAGCTGCCCTCCTAGTTCATAAATTATAACTTTACCCTCTTTGGCACAGGCTTGAACCCAGTTYTAGCTTGGGTTAAAAGACACCACACAGAGTCTGCCCTTTCGGGGCCCTTGGGCAGTTTTGCTGCTGAACCGCAGGCTCTGCTCCTGCCTCCACAGGTGCTCCTCATTAGCAGAGAACCCACGCTAGGTCCTGGCCTTAAAGGTACATGTCTGGAGAGCAGAAGCCCTCAGAGCCGAGCCCTATCACGCTGTCATCTCCACTGAGGTGCCTACAGAGAGCACAGATAAAACATGGTGCTTCATTGCAAACGCCGCTTCCCTCGGCACGTGAAACATCATCCAGTGGCTCCCCGGGAGCACAGGGTTATCTCCACCTCACTGCAGTTCCTGGCTGATTCACCTCCCTGCCTCTGGCTCGCTGAAAAGCGCTTCCGCCCTTGGAGACAGGGYGGCGTACAGAAAACAGCACACACGTTTCTGGTAGAATTCCGTCTATCCTTGGGAACAATTCAGCTGGCGTCTCATTCACCTTCTCAAGGGAAGACTGCATGATTTTACAGATAAAACCTTCAGAAGGACAGTGTGAAACCATGCACAGAAATAAATACACAGCTGTGCTGGAGATGGTCATCAATGGCATGTTACCCGTGGGGCTACCTGGAAAGAACAGTCTGTGTCTTGAAAGACTCAGCGGAACAACCAACACGAGTGACTGCGCCAGGTAACACCATGAAACRCAGCAGACCCTGTCTTAGCACGCGCTGAAATGAGACGGGGTAGCACAAGGGTGCCAGCCACACCACCCAGGGGTTCCTCATGACAAGAGCCCTGTCCAAGCGGAAGGGCATCAAGCAGCTGCAGGAGCAGCACTGTGCAGATGTGCTCTCTCCAGGGTCACCAGACGCTTTGGGTGGGGGGTTCCTATTGCCCGGATCCTGCAGAGCGGAGCTCGCTGTCTGCTGTGGCCCAGCTGGTTGCACCTTCGCTTTGTTTGCCCAACGAGGGARGTTCATGTATTGCAGTGTGTGTGTATACATACGTGTGTACACATATRTAGATAGACAGATCTAGGACGTGAGTAAATTTTGGAACCAATACCTGAGCTGTGAGCAAATTTGGACCACTTCATACAGCCCCAAAACACATYGATGCAATTCCTGTAGCACAGAGAGCAGACCTATACAGAAAATGCAATCAGAAAGAGTCTTCCCAGAGAGAATCTTGATCCAGGTTATATTTTGATCTGATTGATCTTATGTTAATGTCAGTTAATTTTCAGATTAATTGAAGCTGGATGGGTGTAGTCTCAGTATCCTCACACATACTCTGCTCTCTCTGAGCTCCATTTGCATCGATCACAGGGCCCAACAGCAGTCTGTGTATCCCCGATGTGAGATGGAAACCAACTGTCTTCCATGCCCTGCCGCTCTGCACGGACCCAAGAGCAGCCTGTGCGGGTTTCATCTGCCCAACRGCACGTGATGCCACGTTCTTCTCTAGGAAGGGGGGTTCTCTGCTCTCCATCGGCCAATGGATGTTGGCAAAGAGAATATCCAGAGTACGGGCTAAGCCTGTCAAACAKCACTGCAATGGGTGCGAGCTCAGCAGCAAGGCCTCAAGCTTAGCACTTCTGTCAGTTTAGTTAGTTTGGGATACCTCAGCATCACCTCCAAAACTACTGCCAAACTGCCATCCATTTCTGAAAAGTACGAATGTGAGAAGAATTAAGGAAAATAAGATTCCTGGCTGAGAGAAATTGGTATTATCATTAGAAAAAGATATAGCAGAGGAACTATGGCAATAAAATAGAATGTAAACAAGCACAGAAGATAATGTAAAAATGCTGAGTCAGGTAGGAAATTATTTCTCATGCGACTAAGTCTCTCTGCTTTTTTAATACTTATTCCACCAAAATGGATGCATTTACACTGCTGATTCGAAGCCCCTACTCATTGCTATTTACAGCATATTAGTTTATACACACGGTTCATTTACCTACCTAGGGGAGTAACTGTGCTAACGAACAAGCCATACTCAGTCATTTGCTGTAAGACAAATACACGCTCCTTTGCAAGATAAAATGCTTTGCCTTTGTAACTTCAGACAGCCCACAAAGGGAAGTGCTGATCCTATACAGGCTCAAGTAAGAAGTCAGGCACCATGAAAATTTAATTTAAAGAGAKGGTATTTCTCATGCATTATAAAACCAGTGATTGCCATGAGACAAGACCCTGCTTCATATCCATGCACTTCAATTCTTAGCAGTAGAAGTCACAAAAGAAGCAAATTTATTACTGTTAAACTAGTTAATTGCTTTGTTATAAACAGTTCAGAGAGTYTTCTTCTTCCCACTGGTAAATTCCTGATACAGAAAGATCACTTTAGCCCCATTTACTTATAAGTAATTTTGATTAGAACCTTCTACATATTTTCAAAGATTGTTTTTATTTTGAACTGCTGTACTATGAGTAATTATTAATTTAATACTGTAGTATATCACATCTGTAAACAATTAATTAACTTGAGACAAAATAAACAAGAAAGCTGACTAAAAATACAACATCTTCCATCTACAGGTCTGCTTTACAAAATGGTTGCCCCATTCTTTTAGTGTTCCCAAATATGGAAAGGGCTGTTTAGTTTTTAATGAAGTATCTTCAGGGTGTTTTGTAACATAACCCAACCCTAAGGGACTCTTCCCTAAAGCTGCCAGCTCCAACTGCAGCACAAGGCAGTCTCAGCCCCTCTCAGAGCAAGGGATCCAACGCTTGGAAGCTGCTGCCCATGAATTTCTTAACTGATTTCATGATGAATCACAGGGTGATGAGGGAGTTCTCCAACACCCAGCAAGCCTCTGATCTTCCTTACAGAGTGCACTAGAAGTTTCTTCCACTTACAGCCTGGGCCATAGCACAAGCTAATGCATAGGACAAAACCACAGTGCCCTCTTCATTCGGCCCAGGAACTATACAGAATGAAATACTTGTCATTATTTTAAAACYGACATTTCCCCCATATCCTCCCCTTCTTGGAGCATCCAAATCTTCAATTTATTTAAGGCAGCAAGTATAGGATTTTCTTTTATGTGGGCATAGATCATTGAATGTATTCTAAAGAGTTGCCAAGAACAGAAATGTCTTTGAGAATGGCTTACTGCTGTTCTGTCTTTAAGCTCACAGCCTTTGTAGATACTATTTTCCTCATTTGACACAAGCATTAAGTGCTAACCTAAGAATCCAATTCAAAGGCATTACTCAGAGGTTTTCATTTTTGTTAATTTCTTTATAACCAACTMAAAGGTTCCCTTAAGAACGTGAAATACTTTTAAATGTATGAATTCATTTGAAGAGCTGCCATCATTCTACTTACTCTACTTGTGTTAAATTAGTACCTTTCAATTCGTAGAGCTCCCCAATAAGCCTCAAGGACCTTTTTCTTTCCCTGTGAGTAAGAGGACTTCCTCCCTTCCTTTCCRTCTTAAATAGATCAGTGAAGTCACCGCCGTGGTTAGGCTTCAGGCAGCGTTTGGCCCCGTTTCTCTTYGCGCAGAGCTCTTTGCTGCTGCTGCGGCGCCCTGCCTGTGCGTGGGGTGCGAGGACGTGTTGGTGCCCGCGCGGCGGGCGCCTCCGCTTGCCGAGGAGCCTCTGCACGGAGYGTGTTCGTGTGGTCTGAGCTGGGACTGCACTCAGGGCCACTGGGCTGCATTTCATCCCCTGTACAACCATCGGAAACAGAAGCTGGCCCATCATCTCCGGAATTCATTGTTGCATAATCACAAAAATGGTTACAAATCTGAAGGAGAGAATACCTCAGTTTACTCTGGAGGCTTCAAACTGAGCGTGCCTCCCTCAAGGTTGCTCTTTGGCAAATGTTCCTTCTACTCCTTCAGCAGCAGAAGCCAGAACAGTATTTTCTTTTATATAGGTGGTTTGGAAAAATCTTATGAAATTGCTTCCACAAGATTAATTTATTTTGGTTAAAGTTATGCATGTTAATGAATTGCTTTAGTGAAGCGTTCAAATTTTGACGTGTTTGCATTCAGACCAATGGTTCTGATATTCTGATTTATTGCACTGTAGACTAGTTCCACACAGGAATACSTTTTATTAATTAAATCCTACTCCAGTCTGGGAGCAACATAATAAAAAGGAAAATCTTTCAGGGTATTTGGAAGTACAAATACTAATTTATTCCACTTGTTTACTCCTGAGCCTGTTGAAGGACATTCTGAAATAGATGGATCAAATACTTCAGTACAAAGGGTGCAATGTGACTGGCTTTTTGTTAATGAAATCGCGCAACGCGAGAGGGGATCCAAACCTTCACTGACTTCCAAAGAGCACACATGAGGTTTTTAAAGGTATTCCATTCAGAGCACTTTCTTGTCTAAAAATGATTCTTGTGTTCTTTTCTTCTTTTTTTCTTCCTTTTTTTTTTTTGACTATTATGTGAACCTTCATAATCTGTAGTGCCTAGTGCTTGAAACCTGTGTCGGGGCTTGCATTCATTTTCCTACCCAAAATGATGTAATGAGAAAATGTTCAGTCCATTAAGGAACTAACATAAAAAGTCCTGGAACAGGCATTTCTGTAATTAGCATGTTTGCTGACAAAAGCTATTTGAGTGTTGATGGCACACTGTATCCTTATTATTCTATTTTATACACAGATGAGACCACATAGAGTGTCTTTAGMGCTGAAACATGCCTGATACTGAGCAAATTACCTCTCCTCCAGAAAGTGCCCTAAGTGCATCACTGAGAAGAAACTGCTGGGGTAAATATACTCACCTTCAAGGTTAAATCTCAARCACAAGGATAATTTATGCTGTCTTCTCCCGTTAGAGATCATGCTGTGTGCCACTGCTTCTAGCGCAGGCTAACATGATGGAGCAAAATGTGGCTGCTGAAGCTGAGCTCTGCCTGCCCTGTCTACTGCCTCCAAACTGCCTCCTCCGAGGCTCTGCCAGCCACAGCCAACTGCCTACGTGAGCTGCTCCGGAACAGTTCAGCACGTGCGTGAAGCTTTAGCTATCCAAAAGCTCTGCCTGCTCCACATTAGAAAGTAATCTTCCAYACAGCTTCCATGGTGCAGCTTCCCATTACCGGGAATTTGGGCACATAAACAGACTCTCAGCAGCGACACAAYGCAGCCTATTGAGCAGGTTCTGAGAGAGAATTTTCAGAGCTTTGTCACTTTCTATCTGAGCACATTGATTATGTGCCTGGGACTGTGACTTCTCCCCTTGTATTTTATACTCCTTTGTTCTCTGTTTTGATGATAAAAAATAAATAGAAAGGGAGAGTTTTGCTGATGCAGTGGGAAGGTACGTCAGTGTAGATTATAGACAGAATTTCCTGCAAGAAATAATCTTTATGTGATCATCTTGTCTTGCTACAGATGCTTTAGATTGTCACTACATGTTCTGCACAAAATGCATAAGCAGATATGAAAATATGTTGCATAGAAATTGATATGGAATAGAATCTGGTGCAAAATTACAGCAAGCAATTTAAGTGCAGACACARCAATATCCAGCYGTTTGAACTGAAGTGCTCATGAGCTGAATAGTAGCTGAACWTAYCAAGGACCTGCTCCATACCCAGGTCGACTGGGTATCCCAACAGTACAAAGAGCAACACAGGGCACAGCGATTCACTCGTACTCCAGTCACGACAATTTTAAACGATCTTTCTCTCAGTAGGAGGAAAACATCAAACACAGCAAAATGTAAAGAGAAGAAAGTGTGCTAATCACCGGATAAACAAGCACGGTCTTCTCCAGCTCCCTGAAAAATTAAAGGAAGGACTGAGCCAGATTTAGCTGTGTGCAAGGCCTTCAGGGATCTTCCCGAGGAGGCTGTCTCGTCTGGTGTGGGCATCCATCTGGCAAAGGTGCTGCGCTAACACAAAGGCACCCAGAGACCTCGGGCATTCCCCTGCCTAGGCTTGCCATTATTATTCAGCTCAGTGGCAGGAAATTTGCTTTTCTGCACAATAACAGTAGGTTTCCCATCTCCCTTTCCTGAATCTGCTTTCCTTTTTTTTTTTTTTTTTTTTTTTTGTTCATCTTCTCTAATAATTTGCTGTTTTTCTGGTTAATGAAGGTCATGTCTAAGGTCCCAGAGTCAGATATTATTTATGGCAGCAGTATCAAATTCCTCCTAAGTCATTCTCAAAAATCACCAGGCAAATTTCYCTTCTAGTGTTTGCCATGCAAACATGCCTCCATTTCTGGAGAAAAGGCAAATGTTACTAGGACTCAATGAAGCAAAGGCAGGAAATACCATTTACCATAATGCTGATAAAACATGCAGTAGGTTATACAAATTTTCTGGCCTCAGTTATGCAAATATCTCAGTTTTTATAGTATTTGTGAAATTTTCTTTTGAATTATACATTTTGGTGCGCTCATTTTATGAGTAAGCAGAGCCTTGATGGGCTTTCCAACTTGCTGTAAACTTTCTCAGAGAGCAATGGGCAGAAGTTGGCATGCTAGCACTGGCATTTCAGTGCTGAATCTCACCCAGGCCACCTCACCCAGGCGTGTCTGTGCCCGGTCTCACTCAAGAGTCTCTTCTTTGATGTCAGGGAACGCCAGATCAGACTTTAAACAAAATGCCCAAAATTTTAAAAGCCCGAGGTTCCTTTTAAATTTTTATGTGAATGTCTCAATGACCAACATTATGAATTCCTTTTATTGCCACCCGGGAGAAGAGTAATGAGTTCATATATAGCTATCTGAGGAAAAAGGACTTTTATCCTGTGAAATATTTCACGGTTTCACACCTTTTGGATGTGACTTGATACAAAAATGATGAAGCCTGGCTCTTCTGTGTCTGAACTGTGATTTTGAAATAGCAGCCTGCTCACTTAAAAAAACTGCAATGCTTTTTTTTTACATAGACTTTTTAATGTGAAGTATATTCTGAATTTGGATTTTACACTAATGAATTCGAGGAATTAGTCTGAATTAAAAGTAAAGTAGACACATACAATAGCCTTCTTTCATATGAAAGATCTGGCTTTACAGGCGTATCTAGAGCTATTGCTTTCTATTTACGCTAATAGAAAGAAACCCAAAGTCCGTCCTTACACCAGCAAGAAGTTATTTTGGTGTTTGTGATGAACCCCATCCTGAATAACAAAAACGTAGAGAAGCCACAGACTTCTTGACACTGCYGCTTGCCCTCCTGTGGCACCACATGAACTATCCCACACAACAGGGGCGTGCAGAGTGGGGCAGGAAGCCCACGCTGCTCTTTCACGGCAAGGTTTCTGCCGAGAGGGCTCACTTAGACACCCTTCAAAGGGAGCAGCTGGAAAAACAGGGCCTGCRGACAGATTCTGGACTTCTTCCCAGAGACAGCATGGCCCGCGCTGATAATGTGCTCCTTCCTGCAGAGGCAGGGAAGAGCCTGTGTTGGTCTCAGGGGTGATTCCCTCTCCCAGCTCCCCGTATTTCCCTTTGTGCTCAGGCTCACAGGTTAAGCAGATGCAAACATCCAACCTTTCCCAGAGTCTGAAGATTTCAWTTGAGAGTCCTAGGACTGCTGCAAAATATATTAAATACTGTATGAAGGGGTCTTGATGATCCATATACCCTGAGGCTCTTATTTGAACATATTTTCAAGTTCCTTTCCCTCCTCATTTTCACACCATGTTTTTTAATTGTCCTTCTGATAGCCTGCAAAAATTCCAATGGACAACATGTGTTTTCAGTCTCATCAGCYTTTGCTCCCCTTATACTATGTATGCAAGTTATTAGTAAGTAAAGAGAACTTTTAAGCCTTTTAAGAAGCTTTCCTTCACTCTTTGAAAGCCCTTCATTCATCGCACTCATTGAAAGCACTGAAACATCTTGGACGAGCCTGCACATTTTTCTCCTCGGCCCCTACACTACACATCTAATTCTATGCTCTCCTCTTTCACTTCTTCCAGCCCTGCAGAGCTGTCAGACTGAGGATCCTCTCCAGGCCTCTGGGACTAAGGAAAGCAGAGCGAGGAGTAAAYTGGGAGAGCAAAGTAGGTGTGCACCCAGTGGGACAGAGGGAGACCCGTTTGGAACGGCCAATTAGTGGCTGCACGCTCAGGGTAAGTGTGCAGAAAATGAGGTCACCCTAATTTTTCAGATTATTTTAAGACTGCGTAAGTGCTGAGAGGCAGAGGGTTCTGCAGACACTTCTGGGAAAGCTTGACATATGTGGACAAGTGGGAGGGCTCACAGGCTGCCCGCTTGGAGCTGCTGACAAAGTGCTCCCGGACGTCTCACCACCTAAGCACCGCACTTTGTCCATTTGCTGATTAATCATATGATCCACGTCAGCTGGAGCAACACAACTGCTGCAGTATCTTACTGGACTGTGCTGTCCTCCTGCTGATGGCACTTAATGCTCTCTAWAGCCAGCCAGTTTCCTTTTGCTTGCTCCTAAAATTCCACTCAAAAGGATGGGAGMAGCTGAGAAACTCCAGGGACAGTAAAGAGAAGGTATTTTTATTATAGTAGAGACACAAAAATAATTAGTTCATGTCCTCTGAGATCCATGAACGTCCTGAGCTTGAAGGCAGGCTGAGGYCACATGAGACAAACACTTGAAAACACACGTATGTTCTACAGCACTTGAAGGATTTCCCTGTTTGCTGTGGGAGAAACCCACAACTCAAACTTGAACAACAGAGCACCGCAGAGAAGCCAGGCAGGGCGGTTAAACCTCCCGYCCCGATGGACTGGGGGAGGTAAACTGGGCTATTAACTCTGGCACAATCATTACTAGTCTTGGAGAACAGAACTCGCTCTGTAACTCCGTGATTGTTTGAATGGGTCTCATCCCCTCCTGCAGGACRGAACTGCTTTAGCGTGCTCTTCTAGCTCAGTTACTTTCTGTGTGGCTTATATTTCTCTATTAAACTGCAGCAGTTGTAACACTGGTAGTTAAGTTGACATACTGACTGTTATACMATTGGCTATTTTACATTATTTTGACTGTCTTATTTATACTGTAATTAATGGTGTCTGTATAAATGTGATTCCTTGAACTAATAAGGTTTCAGACACCTCCCATTGCTCTTTTATGATGGATTTTAGGTTCCACTGGTATTGGGTTTTCTTTCACTCTTAATGYAGACATCTGTAGCATAAAGGCCCTCCAGCTTAGCCCCACATTGAGTGTGTTTAATGCACCATCCTGTCATGCTGCCATCACGGTGACAATGCAAAGGGGAAGCACCAAAGCTGTGCTTTCCGACCTGAGCTGTTCTGCTGTGCTGASGCCCTTCTGCCTCACTCACCCTTGCGGAAGACAGGATCAAAGCATGATTTCTGAGGTTCAGCAGTTTGTGCTCTGGAATCCCACACAGAGACTTCCCCGGGGGAGGAATTTGGTCCTGCCTTCTGCAGGGCACAGCTGCTCAGGCCTTCCTGAGCGCGGGGGCATCCCGCTCCCTGCCTGCTCTGTCCTGTGAGGATCGTGAGCTGCCAGCAGCTCTGCCACAATCTGCAGGTCACTGGCCACAGTGCTCATGGCTGCAGCGAGGGCGTGCAGCGAGGCACTGGTGGCTGCACTCTGGCCGTGTTCAGCCCTTTCGCTTCTAGAGGGACGCTGACCAGTCACTCCAGCTACATGTACCACACTACTGGCCTGTAACAACAGYGACAATGCCACACATAATAGAGCTCACTGGAATATGAAGGCTGAGATAAGTAATTTAAAACAATTATTTCAAATAATTATGGAACCTAAAATTAAGTGTTATTCTGTTTCTYGAGCTACCGCTGCATATTTAAAGCAATTCAATTATCAGCAGGCCACTTCCTTGTGGAAGAACAAGAGCTCTCCCTGCTTGGATTCATTCCTTTACAGCAACTTCGCTTTCTACCCAGCCACGACACAGGGGATTTTGCTGCATCCCTGGCTCTTTCTGAGCGGTTACTCATCGTGTGCAGCACCATGCTGCAGGATAACAGCAGGCCATACACTGTGTCACACTGTTCTTCTTGGGATATATGGATTTTGTTTTTCCTTCAGCAAATTTTACACTCTGGCTGTGTTGAATATTAAGGATAGTTTTTTCAAGTTCCTTACTCATACCTTTATTTAAGTCCTGCCGATGCTGTGACAAATTACAGATGAGGATTTTTTCCAGAGGAACCAAGTGCTGAGGCTGCCAAGCATCGTAAAAACACACTTTTCAAGTTCCTAGAGTCTAATCTAGTTTTCAGTGTCTGACTTGCTTTGCAGATTTTGGTTTAGCTGCTAAAACCATCTTTAGCAATGACGTAAGTGTCTGGTGGGTAACACTTTCGTTAAACAGAAAAACAACACAAAGATAAATGTGATATTGGGGTGCATGGCATCAGTACAGAAGAAAATCTAGAACCATCAAAGAGGCCTATGTTAGACTTTTGTGGTTTGTGGGTGGGACCTGTCCGTTAACAGCAGTGCAGATCCGCTGCCTGTGTTGATGCAGTGTAAATGCAAGTGCACCCTTATGGCTTCTTCAAATGGTAGGTGTGTATGAAGGCAAAGTCAGGGCTTGATTTCTGTTAGTGTGAAAACAGCCTCCCCTCTCCCTGGACCAAGCCTGTGGGCTTTTATCTTGGGAAGTTGTTTTGAATTCCTTCTCTCCTTTTCTGTCGGAATTCCTCCTGCTTTTCCCCCAGCTGACCTCCCCCAGACGCAGACTGTTAATTCTAACCATTGGCTTCAGGAGACCCACGCTATTTTGGAGCACTGAAGACTGTAGGCGGAGCCCATGGAGAAGTTCATTTGGTGTAGACAGTGGCTGCTAACCATAACTTCACCGGAGTTTAGCAATTTCTAGATACACAGTCTCATCATTAATGCAAACGGTTCTAAAAGTAAAACCAAGCCCTAATCCGACAATTCTTGCATGTAGATAGGAGAATTAAGTAGATTTTATTAATATATCTGAAAATTATTTTGTGATGGCTTGGAATAGTTCCCTGTGAAGATAAGCCTGCATAATTTAAAATACACTGACAATCTACTCCTACCACACATGTGTTTGTTGGCAGCACTGAGATTGCCTTTCTGGACAAAGTGATAATGTGAAGAAATATTTTAAATAAAATAAAGAAATATATGTAAAATAATACATTTAAAAGAATATTATGAATAAATGCTACTGGATTGTGGGCTTCTCATTTTAAAAAGCGTATTAAAATTTGCCTGTGAGGGTAATGCAGTTAAGCAACCCTGTTTGAACTGGTTTCCATCTCATATTCAACCACTTCCGAGTAACAGCTATCATAATCATAAACAGCTTGCAAATGCAGCATCTACAAGCCATGGTTCGAGAAATAAGTAACTAAAATAAAGAAATAAATAATATCATTTAATTTGTGGCATCATCTTGAAGCACTAGCAAATGTCACGTGCATCTGGTACAGGATGCCCCAAAATACTCTATTGGCACAAGAGAATATATAGTTTGTCTGCATGAGCGTGCAGCAACTGGGAATAAACTTCATTTAGGTTCATATGAGAAACAAGTTGATTCTTGTTATTTCAATATATTAGCGTATCTTGAGCCAGTTTTCTTCCTAGTATGAAAAAGTCTCTGTATCACTGCTGATATCTCCTGCCATCATACTGGTCCTGCAGTACCAATAGGGTCTCTGGTTGTGTTCTCTCCATCTTTGCTTGGACAACCGAGACAATACAGGGAATTCTGAAGCAGGTGCCAAAAACTTGTGAGTTGGAAGCTCAGGATCTTCCAGCTTACACCACGAGTGACCAGCCAGCGCAGAGCAGAGCTCTGAGGCTACTGCTCACACGGCAGCCCTGCTCTGATGCTGCTAGAGCCTGCATAAGCAGCAGGACAGCCAGGGAAGTGCCAAGGGAACATGTAGGGACGTCTAGCGGAAGCACACCTAAAACTAAACACATCTCTTACCTCAAAGAATAATTTAAGCTGCATCTGGCTGATATTAAGGCACTAATATCTGTCTAACAGTTGAGAAATCACACCTGTCATCTAGAAAAATCTCTCTGGCTTGCTACAGACACTAACATCTCCCTACGTGCTTGACACTCAATTTACAAGAAACTGTTTCTTAGCTTGAATGTCTGTAAGTAGCATTGCAGTKGAAGTCCCAGAGGGCTATAGGGCTTCAAAACAAAAATGCTAGAGAAAGGGGAGAACCCGGGCAGCAATCGAGAGAAGTTCTCGTTCTATTCCTGTGTTTGCTGTTGGTTCCGAACAATTTTAGGACAGCACTTTAACCTCACAGGTGCTTTGCTGAAGTTGCTATTTTAGGAATTATTTATTTGCTGCTATATATTTTTGCACCGTTCCTGCGCCAGGACCCGAGCCCAACGAGACACCGTGCGTGAATGAGCACCACGAGCAGCTCTGCTCTGCACATGATGCACAGCAATGGCAGAGAGCACTGACAGACTTGGACTAGAGAAGTTAAAAACAGAAAAGAAAGATTGGTTTAAAATAGTTTAGGAAAGTGAATTAAATATTCATTCAGATAACGTCTGCCTCCCCTGTGAAGCTTGGCTTGATACGAAAACATGATTTGACCTGATTTTAGAATGGAGAGGAAGTTATTTTAGCAGATGCTAACTTTAGCTTCAGACAATAACGGCATGGTGCTGAACAGCAGGGTGTATGGCCGATCTCCACAGAACCCTCTGAACGTGTTTCCATCCCAGCTGCATAAACCACATGACGCTGAATGCAAAAGAGCAGAGCGTTTGTCAGTACTGATTTCAACACCATGGTAATTATGGACAGTTGCATACAAATTAAAGTGGTCTTCTAATTGATACTGATGAACTCCTTTACAGTAAGAACTTTACATAATGAAATGCATAATTAAACATTAATGACCAAGATCATTACTGGTAATTTTATCCCACTTACACATGATTTTGGCCTAAGGTGAAGCCTAATGTTTTGGTAAAGCCATTGCTCATGCTGCTCTTCCTCTATCTGCAGCTACGTCATATTCTAGCCCTGGAAAGTCTCCTGAGATACTGATTTTTAATGCAGATTTAAACTTCAGTCCTGTTTCTAGCACTGAGGACATAGGGGATCACCTGGTAAGATTACACCAGATGTTATGCTAAACAGGAAAATCACACTCCAGATTTTCTGGAGTTCTTCTGAAGTGCCCGCTCGCCTTTTCTGTTCAAATTCAGTCAAATTCAAACAGTGTTTTCAGGTGACACTCTTTCCTTATACTTCCGTTTTGTCCTGTATTGCTGCTCTTTGTAGAGTATTGTTGCCAAGAACAGCTCCACAGAGATGAACTGAAGTCAGAAAAAGAACCAAACCTCTCTGGACTTCTCCTGTGAAAATGAGATTAAGTGGAACAAGTGGCTTTGCCAACTTTATCTGCTCCAACAAGGCCTAGAGTTGTCTGTATTTGTTTCTAACCTAAGAAAAGTCTGAGATCAAAACCTTTTCCAGGAAATAGTGTTAACTAACAGATTTAGCAAAAAAAAAATGGTACTCTGCTTATTATCAATGGTAAATTCAATCAAAAAACCTATGTTAACTTCTGGTGAGGCTTGAAAGTCTACATACATGGAAAACAAAGGTAGTACCATTTTGATATGATTGTATTATGCAATAAGAAAAATCCTCTTATAGAGTCCTAAAACTTATTCTAGAAAAAAATAATTTCAAAAGAATTTTCCGCAGTGATCCCACTTTAGAGCTGTTTGTGCTTCTAACAAACGTAAAGTTTTATTGAAAAGGAAATTTTTTTAAAAGGAGTTGCCTTGTCATTTTGCTTAATTTAATTCYAGGCTCTGCTGTACGGTTGGAATAATATTCTATATCTTACAGCTCTTTTCATGGCCTGCTTTCATAGAGAAGTGCAGTATTTCTTTCACAGCTGCTTGCAGGACTCAGCAGTGAGTTACATGTCGGGGATGCCAAGGAGCTCCATCCCCTGCATGGCCACATCCTCTRCACTCTGGTAGGATTCAGCCAAGGAATTCTGCTGGGATACYTGCTCGTTCCCAGCAAYRGCAAAGAAGAAGTGACAACTTGCCTCTTTTCTGTGGTTGAGTCTGCAAGGCTGGCTGAGGTGCTGAAGGGCAGTAACCTGCATATWTCRTAAATAAATAACAATGACTTAACTTCAGTGGCAGTTAGGAGCACATGAGATGTGATGACAAAGCGCACAAGGAGATGTGAAATGTCCAAGTGCTSGGGAAAACAAGAGGCTAAGAACAGGAAAAGACCTGAAGTGGGACAGGCCAGCTCTCAGGCTCGCACGGGGCCCAGAGGAGTTAGTCAAGAACAGAAATGGAAGGTGAACTGGAAGATCTGAGCAAAGATCTGGATCTGAGAAGGGCAGTCACACAGGGAAGGCAGAAACYGTCCTGAACGGGGGACTGAGCAGATGAATTTCCAGGGACTACAGCTTTTCAGATTCCATTACCTTGAACTGAATCTGGGCTCTATGTTTCTATTATGGGCAAACACAGTGAGAAAATCACATTTTTGTTGCTACCCCTTCTTTTCTACCACTGGCATTACTTAGGAACAGATCMCTTTTCTTTGGAGGTGTAGTTCTCTGAAAACACACCAGGGGCAAGCCACCCACTAAGTTAATATGCAAGATTAGGGGAAATTCCATATGCAGGAGAATGGAAATAGTTTTCACAGAGTTTTAATTGTTTAGTGTTGGAGATTGCTTAGAGGCTTAAGATACTAGATTAAAATCCAAAGAAATACAGCTGCAGAARGAGAACAGTGAAGRTATGTTACAAGCAAATGCATCAAGCACCTCTGCTCCCMTTCATTGGATATTATTTCTGTATGCCTGCCTGTGTGTAGTAACTATATGAGTCATGTAACACGGAGAAAATAACTCTAAAAATAGTCTGTTGAAACTTGAAAAGATCACTGCATCTCCTCTTGTTTACGTAACTGTGGACAGCTTTGTATGGTTCCTTCCTAGAGGRCAAACCCAAACTATTTGGACACAGTAGAAATCAGAAATATTTCTCACAAAGTGAAGTCATTTCGAAAACAAGTTTAACAGTTCCATGTGGTTGCATTTATATCAAGTACATACAGGGATTTTTAGATTTTTAAGGAAAAAATGCTTCAGAAAGCCACAAACTGTAACTCTCAGAGAGAAATGCAACAAGTTTGTTATTCAAACCCAGTTCATTTAGAGCAGCCATTTGATCACAAGACAAAACTTTAAAAATTATCATTAACGCTTATTTTACAATATCATCCATGTTTTTTGCATTTTGAGATTGACCCACTAAGCACAGGATCCACTATGRATAAGACCAATAGGTCTCAGGTGTGACACTCTCACCTGGTCGGAACTATGATTAGCCGTGTTTACTCCTGAATTTTGATGCAGTTCTTACAGAAATMACATTCAGTTGCCCTAGATCCACTATATTSTGAGGACTTTCTGTTAGCCCTAGTGGTAGTGGTGGAAGGAAAGGTTTATGGCAGCAAGGACGGGCAGCTATGGGTTGTGAAGAGCGGGCGGAAGCCCCTGATGCCTGTGGGTGCTGGTGGTGGGAGAAGCTGGGAAGGGAGGAGCGGGCAGCGAGTGCCTGGGAGCGGAGGGGTGTTCGGACAAACAAGGAGCAGCACAAGCTGTGGGGGTGCAGCCCAGCGCACCAGAGAGGAGGAGATGCTGGTGGGGAGCTCAGCTACAGCAGCTGGTCCACGGCTGGGCCYGGGGCCGGCCGCCCAAGGATGCTGCAGCTCTGCCGAGGCTGGGGAGCTGCGGAGCTCGGCGGAGCGGCAGGGAGCAGGGAGCAGGGCTGGTCCCCCAGCGAGGAGCTCTGCTCCCCACGGCTTCCACCTCCTCCCRGGCCTCGGAGCATCAAGCCGACGCGGAGCACCGGCCACCCTCCAGCTCCTCTGCGTTTCCTAGCCTGAGAGATGGTGCCTTTAAGAAATAGCTTTTAAATTCCAGTCTGAGGTGCTCAGGCCTTGAAACTCCAGTCAGTCTCAAAGAGAATTTCAAATATTCCTAAAAACTCTATTTGAGAAAAAAAAAATCAATTGTCTTCCAAATCAAAAACTGAGGTTGCTTATTTTTCACTGCATACTGACAGATTTTCTTTCATTTTATACCATTAACAATTGATCAAAATAATCTTATTTTTTCTCTGAATTAGAAAAAAAATGCATGAAATAATAGACAAAGACAAACCTGCTTCCTTTCCTCCTCCCTCATGCTTCTTGGAAATAATTCTATTTCTTTCTCTTTGCTCTCTTTTCATCTCTGTGAATTCACAGCTTTAAGGATGTAATAATAAATCCCAGCCCTGCAGTTCCTTGCAGGCAAGTAAATTAATCTCGCTATGCACTCTATCAGAAGGTTAAATCACTGTCCTCCAAGCTGTGGATTCTGCCAACTCCTATTCACAACTGAATTAATGCAGCCTGCTGCAGATACACGGCCTATCTCTTTGGAGCCCTATTAGGGGGAATATTGCTAATTTAGAGAAAACCTGAAGATTGGAACCATTGTTATAAAAAGATTAATCAAGGAGCCTAAATAGAACAAGATATTTTAATTTAGACGCATGATCACGTTTAATTTAATTTTCATGTGCTGGAAACTGTGAGTACCTATGAGCAGCTTTTGCATTATGGAGGACATACTCTCCGGAGACGAGGAGCAGACCTGGACTGCAGGACTGCACGTCTATTTCCTTGACTGACACAGCCTCTCCTAGCTCTTCAGTAAAAAAATCAGGAATGACATTTGGTCATGTAGACTTTAAATATAAAATGATAAACCTTCCACAGGTGTTTTAGCCTACTGCATTTAAAAGAAATGTGAGAGATTAATTTCTCAAATAACAAAAGCAAGCAGAAAGAGTAACTTATTGTACAACATGCTGAACCATGAAGTCTGACCAGTATCTAATTTCGTTTAATTCCTTTAAAAATGTAGAAGTGTTCCAGAATTGAAGAAAACTCCTAACTAGCAAGTATTTCCACTCATATTTCCACTGAGGTTATCAGATTCTCAATGATCTTCCTTGGTGCAGCATAGCCAGGGAAAGGCTGACTGTTGACGGCACAGAAAGACTGATTCTGTGACGCAGGACCCAACCCAAACGGCTGCTCTCTCCATCTGCCCTCTGTGTCAGTCATCCAGTTGTTCTCTTTTTAATGGAAAATGCAAAGGACACCTTCCAGTGTCCTAACGGAACAGAGAAGTACATGGAATAAAATTGTTTGTTTGGCATATGTGAAAAGTGAGAAATACTATATTGCTGAAATAAAAACTTGATGAACTTCTCTGACTTGTGTTTACTCTTCTTCACATTAGTGAAACCATCATGTTTGAAACTTCCATTTTAGTATCGCTTTTAAAATTGTGTTTACAGTAATTACTTATTTTTTCCTTTAAAGTATGAATAGAGGGGTTCATACACAGATATCTCTCATTTTCAGGCCTTAAGCATTCAGTTGAGAAGCAAGAGAAAACAGGCAGCATCCACTTCTTCACAGAGCAAAACAGACTGTCTTCAGAGAGCAAAAGGATGTTTTCTTGACAATGAAAAAGAGTAGTATCTTGCAAAATGGGAATGGCAATTTAGCTTCACCCAGCTAGTTAACCCAAAGAGTAGCTCTCCACAGCATGAGTGACCACTTGATCTGGTTGCTTACCTACAGTAGGGTTTAAGGAAGGCTCTCGGTTAACTAAGACCATGCCTGAAGATACACTCAAGAATTGCTCCCCCTACCCCCCAAAAAAAAAAAAAAAAAAAAAAGAAAAGAAATGCCGAGCAAATACTATACGTAAAGGCTCTACAGAAAATGCTCAAAATGTGAAGTCAGGAACTCACATAACTGATATTTAGCTAGCACTCCAGAGATGTTCCCCCACTTCATGTTTTTTTTGTACAACGTTGTGTTTTTAGGAGTTCTAAGTGCAGTCACATCAGTAAAACCCTTATTCTGTSTTCTACCTAAACTATATGCATTTGAAATAATATTCCACTGACCATATTGACTTGCAGTTCTTACTGGAAAAAGCGGTCCTGCTCATGGCTTCCAAAAGCACAAACTACAAGATCTTTTCCAAGATCTTCTTAAAAGCCGGTTGCATTGCTACGCACACGGCAGCCCAAGAACTATGGGAATATTCTTGTGGTGTATCCACTCTACTGGGGTCAGTCAGAACTACCCATGTTTGACTGGGCTTCTTACACATCAAACATTWAAAAAAAATCATATRACAATTCTAAAGTGTGCCCGACTATAACAGAATTTCATGGTCACCCTGTTACAGCTGATTTGACTGGAAGTCAAAGCGATGGAGATGAGGTGATATTAAACAGCTCATGTGGGAAGGAGAGATTCAAAAACACTTTCAGTGGATTTGGAGACTCTTTCATACAATATTTCTTTAACTTCTGCAAACCACAAGAAAACAATTCAAAAATATCTCTTAGATAAAACAGCTTCAGCAAGAGTTGAAGCGTGTCCCACAGTTTAGCAATAAGTGCATGATACCTCAGGTGTCACAAAACCTGCCTGCATCTCAAAGTGAAGTTTTTTCCCTACAGAGAAACACTAAAACAAAGTAAACATAATGYGAGTATGTTTTCCTCCCTGCTTCTCCAACTTGGAAAATGTTATCATGTACCAAGAACTACTGCCTGGGGCCCAGGCACCCCTTTGGCATTTGCACACACAACTCTCTAAAGAACATGGCTTATGAATAATTCACAATATTCACACAAATATCTACCTCCCTTCACCAAATGGGGATAAACTGCTTCCTCT
>PTEX01000157.1:1334697-1345077 GCA_003342815.1 Eudromia elegans
CCACATGGGAACATTGTCAGAGAATGGAAGGATGCAACGAGGAAGTCCAAGGCCCATGTGGAATTGAAATTGGTGAGAGATGTCAAGAGTAACAGCAAAGGCTTCTACAAATATATCAGCAGCAAGAGGAAGACTAGGGAAAATGTTAGTCCACTGTTGAATGGGGAGGGTGCCTTGGTGATGGAGGATGCCGAGAAGGCAGAATTACTAAATGCCTTCTTTGCCTCAGTCTTCTCTGCCAAGGCTGGTCCCCATGAACTGCARAGCCCAGATAGAAGGGAGATAACCCAGAGAGACGAGGACTTTCCAYTCRTCGAGGAGGATTGGGTTAGGGATTATTTAGGCAAACTGGACGCCCMTTAACCTATGGGTCCAGATAGACCTGAGAGTGCTGAGGGAAGTGGCAGGGGTTATTGCTGAGCCACTCTCCATCATCTTGGAGAGGTCGTGGAGAACAGGGGAGATACCGGAGGACTGGAACAAACCAACGTCACTCCAGCCTTCAAAAAGGGCAAGAGGGAGGAGTCAGGAAATGACAGGCCTGTCAGCCTCACCTCTGTCCCTGGAAAGGTGATGGAGCAGCTCATCCTGCAGACCCTCTCTAGGCATGTCGAGGAGAAGGTGATCAGGACGAGTCAGCATGGATCCATCAAGGGGAAGTCATGTTTGACGAACCTCATAGCCTTCTACAATGGGGTGACTGGATGGATGGACGATGGAAGAGCCATAGATGTGTCTGCCTTGACTTCAGCAAGGCTTTCAACACAGTCTCCCAGGATCAGTGCTGGGCGCAAGGCTGTTCAACTTGCTCATCAGTGACTTGGACAAGGGCACCCTGAGCAAGTTCCCTGATGACACCAAACTGGGTGGAGTGGCCAACACTCCAGAGGGCTGTGCTGCCATCCAGAGGGACCTGGACAGGTTGGAGAGTTGGGCAGAGAAGAACTCCATGAGGTTCAACAAGGACAAGTGCAGGGTCCTGCACCCGGGCAGGAATAACCCCAGACACCAGCACAGATTAGGGGTGACCTGCTGGAAAGCAGCTCCATGGAGAGGGATCTGGGAGTCCTGGGTGACACCAAGTTCCCCAAGAGGCAGTAACAGTTCCTCCAGGCCAAGAAGGCCCATGGGCTCCTGGCTGCACCAGGAGCAGTGTTGCCAGCAGGGCGAGGGAGGGGATCCTGCCCCTCTGCTCAGCTCTGGGAGGCCAAACCGGGAGGACGGGGGGCAGCTCTGGGCTCCCCAGGACAGGAGGGACGTGGAGTTGCTAGAGAGGGGCCAGCGCAGAGCAACGAGGATGATGGAGGGACTGGAGCATCTACCGCGTGAGGAAGGACTGAGTGAGCAGGGCCTGTTCAGCCTGGGGAGGAGAAGACTGAGAGGGACCTGATCAATATGGACAAATACCTGAGGGGAGGATGTAAAGGAGATGGGGCCGAACTCCTCTTAATGGTGGTCAGTGCCAGGACAAGGGGTAATGGGCACAAGTTGAAGCCCAGGCAGTTTCATGTCCACGTGAGGAGGAACTTCTTTGGTGTGAGGGTGCCGGAGCCCTGGCCCAGGCTGCCCAGAGAGGCTGTGGAGGCTCCTGCTCTGGAGATCTTCCAACCCGCCTGGATGCCACCCTGTGCCCCGCGCTCTGGGTATCCCTGTGGAGCAGGGGTTGCACTGGATGGTCTATATAGGTCCCTGCCAACCTCAGCCATCCTGTGATTCATTCTGTGATTTTAAGAACTATAGTAGCTAAATGTGAAGAGCAGTAAGCCTGAATTCCTTGACTGTATTCCCATTTTTTTCTGCAGCTCATCAGYATTGTGACATCAAGACACTTAAATTTAGTGCAACTTTAAAAAGGACTGGAAATAGGAAAAAAAGTCATACAAGGTTTAAGAGCTTCTGATCAATCATCAAGTAGGAATACAACCAAAGGACTTTGTTTCAGGAAAAGTCATTTCAGGATTATGGTTGTCATTGGAAGAAAAGACTCCTATTTGAAGATTTTTGCTTCAGCTTTTTCTTTTCCCCCACAACCTATATCATACAAGTTCAACTTACCGTAGTACATATCGCTGTTTCTCAATATCTGAACTCAATCTTCTGAAATCAAAGTTTCCTGGTATTTAAAAGAGGTACTGTGCTTGACTACAGATACTTTCCCTGACATATTCACCTGCATTTCAGGACTTTCCTAGTGGAAAATGTAACAGATTTCAACAAAAATGCTTTTTTCATGCCACCGTCACTGACTGCTTGTTTCTCGCTGTCTCAGAGCTGCCCTTAGGTTGTACAGGGCGCTGCATGTCAGTAACACATACAAGCTGATATCTGGCTCCTTCCTCATCTGTGAAGCTATCAACATAATCAGCCACCATGAGGGAACTACGCAGGTGTTGCCTTCTTCTTGGAGATAAAGATACTGGAGTTTCCCATCCTCCCCCTAGGCAAGAAATTAGAAATGTGAGATGTGATTTGTGATGAAATTTAGAACTGTGCAAAACTTGCCTGGTTTCAGATTTCATTACCACACATCTGAAAGGTTTGGCARGATAAGAGATCATCTGCCAATTAAGTTCACATAGCATCCAGGTTCAGGAAGCTTCCAGGGTGCAGTAAAGTGAGAAGATGCAGCTTCAGTCAAGTCTTCTGGTGAAATGCATACAAGCCCTGAAGTTATACAAGATTCTGCTCATATGGCAGGAAACTGCTAAGCAACTATATACAGCCCAACAAAAGAAATCAGCCAARTTCAGCTTTACAGACAGTCATGGGGAACTGAGAGTATGTTGTTTATTCTTGGACTTGTATCAGCCTTCTAACCAAAACGAGACTGGTGACACTCCCAGAAGGATGCTCAGAACAKGGAAGGGGCAGGGACCAGAAATCCTCTCACACTAAGATGTGCCTTTTCCAGCAGAACCTGAACAGAGACTGACAACTTGAGGAAGAACTCAATTCACACTAYTTCTATATTGAACTTGATTCCCTTACACCTGACATTGTCATGAGACTGATAGCCATGTATTTAATTGGAATTTGCATCTTTCTCAGCCCTTGACATATCAAAGCAACACCACTCTGCAGGTRTTCTTTTAAAACAAGTTCTGTACAGCAACAAAACACTTGGGTTTCACAGAAAGCGTGGATATTCTACCCAGCTTCTCTCACATCTTCAGAACCATGGCGCACTCTACTGGTGCTCTGGGACCTGGGCTCACAGGAAAAGGCCTTGAATACAGCACAGCAGCTTGCTTTTCCCAGGCAAAATCCTGTTCCCTCCTCTCCATTAGATCCCTTCTGATATGTTTCCCCATTAGCATCCTTAAACTTACAGTGGAAAGACAACCTACCACTGCCCAAGAGTTGCTTACCTCTACTGTTGGGGAGGCAGGCTTGATCAGAAGAGAGGCTTCATCTTRTTGTGTTTTGTTTGTTTTGTTTTTAATGAAGTTTTTCAATGGTTGAAGTCTGCTAATAGACAGTGCATCACAGTGTTGCTCTGGCAGCTTCACATTCTGGTTCACAGGTCACCTGCAAACATTAYTTGTTAAAGAAAATAGTCCTTTTACCGCTACTGGGAGATACAAGGTTTCAGGAGAGAACCTGCACCTATCTTAACCTTGAAGGCTCAACACTGGTTCAAAGATCTGGAAATGGATCCTTTAATTTTTAAATATAATCTAAAAATCACCCAAAATTTGGAAAACAAAAGAACACTAGTATTGTGAGGTTTGCCTTTTTCAACTCAAACYTAAATTTAGAGTTACTTTGATGCTTTGCCCTTTATTTTTTAATTAATTTAATGTGTAATCGGTAGCTATTCTTATCTGAAGAAATTCCTTCTGTGGTCCTAGAAAAGGGGAGCAAATGCATTTGTCAGGACTATCAAATCCATAATTTTTGACAAAAGATTATGACCAAGTTCCAAGTTTCTCTGGAAGTGAAGGAGTTAAAACAATCAATTTATTTTTACAGTATCTGATTTAGAACCAAAGCTCTTCTACCATCCTTTGGTTTAGCTACTTGTGTACTGAGGTCAAKGGCATCGGGTGCCAACTGCAGCACAGATGTTCGGAGTAGATCTCCCCTGTGCAAACGTCAGCCTGGCCTAAACTGAGTAAAAGGTGGGTTTCACTTTTACAGATCCAGACAAGCAGGGGACCCTGAATGCTGTTTCACAACTGARACCCTGCTCTGATCTTTCAACGTAAGTTTATACAGAAACCACTTTTTTTTTTTTCCCCCATTTCAACTTTCATGAAAAGTTCTGAAAATGTGATTGAGGTTTCCACTTCCTGTCCTTTTGTTTGCTGCCAGGCATCTTAATTAGTCTATCACATTGTCTAGCACAGGGAAACATCAGAAAGGAATCTCAGCAATGGCACCCCAACAACAGGRGCCTCTACAGTCCATATTCATGGTGGGAAAGGGCAGTCAACTGCCTGCTGTTTACAGAGACAGATTTCCTGTCAGATTCCTCTCCTCGGACTAAGATATTGAACTGCCACAGCATTTAAGCACCTTTAAGATACCTTGGTGAGACTTCTTAGAACTAGTTATTTGGCAGAATGGAGGAGGTACTTATAAAGTACTTTTTTAGCTGTAAATCAATTAATTCAAGTGAAACACAAAACCATGCAGTTCAGTCTGGACAGATTTTGGAGGAAAACTAATGGTTTCTGGTAAATACATTGCCAGAAACATGACGCATGAGTAGCACTGAAGAAAAAAAAAAAAAAAAAAAGATAACTAAGTTCTACTGTCTTCACGCTAATGGAGTTACACAAGACAACTGCAAAGGAGTCTTAAAGGGGAAGTTCTGCCCAGTTTATGACTGTTTTGCACCAATGAAGTCATGTTAAGTATCATGGACTCTGTAAACATAGGGAAACGGCAGMTACTTAACACATTATTCTCTACAGGTCTCCATAGTCCTGGACAGCATTTAATTTACAAAAAAAGGGCAGAAACAAACCTCTAGACTAAAATGAAAACATGATATTCAACTGTGATTCTAAAGCAATTATTGGACTCTTAGCTCACGCTAAGCAAAGTGAATGTTTCATATGAAGCTTTGGTATCAAGTTGGAATTTCTACATTCCATGCTGAAAATGAACATTTGGGAACATCYGTGACTTCTATGATATTCTGACATGACAGTGCTAACTTTTAAATACCCTTTTCATTTAAGTCTTATAGATTTGTTTGCAGTAAGAAAAYGATATATCTCTCTTCCTTTTGATTATGCTAGTGATTTACATGTGCCCCTCGAAAGTCATACTCGGGAAAGTATGACTTTCCAGAACAGACTTCACAAAACATTTATACAAAGCTTCTTTCACTGAAAGTTGAATCACTATTATTTGTAGCTTAATATTCAGAGAAACTGAGCACTTACTGCTGCTACTAAAGTCACTGGAGGCTATGAGCTCACCTCACTCCTGAAATAAAATACAAATTAATGGTTTGATTTCATAAGTATTTTTGAGAACTATGGACAATAAGTGTTACACAAATGAAAACACAATTTTAAAGTATTCACACAAGGCACCTGCAAATGAKTCTCGGGATCTTCACTGCAGCATGACAGAATGTGCATCATTTTCCACAGTAATTACGCAGTAATTACAAAATGAGCAATCCCTAAGGAGAGAAGCAGCTACCTACTAGGGCCATTACAATTACTAATTAGTAAATTAGTAATGATTATTAATATTCATTATACAACACATTATTATTCCAAAGGGTGTCACATGACTTACAGATGTGCAAAGCAAGGGTGAGGGAGGAGGCAGTAGTGAAACAAAACCATGAGGTCTCCCTATAACTTCCAAAGAACAGTTTATCACTGGAAGCAATATGGATTTCAAAGTAGTTAATCCTATTGTTGCTCTCCTCATCTCCTGCCTCCTCCCCCCTTTTTTAATGTGGGATAAAGAACTTGAATCTGACTGAAGTCTTTTGAGATTTCCTGGCCATCAGGAAACAGAGAAAAAGAAGTCTGGAGTAAAAACTAGTAACTCTGAAGAAAAAATCATGAAGGGGGAAAACGCACCTTTCAAGACAACCTAGAGTGAGAAAAAAGCTGCTAGCAAGAGCTTTGCTATTGTACAACCTATGGCAGCAAAACTTCCAGCCCATTCACCTAGAATGGCTTTCAGAAGAAACTAACAGACTAGATGTTTATATTAGAGGCTGTTTTCAAACACAGTGATAGTGCCTGCAATGCACTAAGTACCATCTGGTTCAAGCTACAGATGGTGTRCTTCATTCCAAAAGGGTATGGCTAAGGTCGCACAATAACCACTCAATTGCAGATCAAACCATGTGCAATCAGCTGCCGAGTAAGACAGATATATAGAACTCATCCACATACAGTCACAGCTGATTAACAGTAAAACACCATTCCTCTTTAGAAACCCTTCACAGAGCTGGCAACTACAGCAAATCAGAGAGCAGCAGAAGATGAGGGAGTCCTGGGTCACATCTTCATTGATATGACTAGTTCAGAGACTCATCATAGGGTAAAGAGAAATAGTAGGGTCTCTGTGTAGAGGAAATAACCAATCTAAAGTTAAATATTAAAAAGAAACTGTAGGAGCAGTTGAATCAAGAGCAAATAAAAGACAAAACCCAATAAATTCCTTAACATAGCAAACTAGGCAATTTGTTATACAATGTACAGGAATCTGTCGTGCTTTTAGCAGCAGTTTCCTTTGTTTTCAGCAGAAGTTGCCTTCATGTCTCATAGATAAGTTCTCWTACATATTTTTCCATGCTCAGTAATACAGAAGCACCTTTCATTAGGATTGCTTTAGGAGAGTTGACTGCAGCAGCTGTGGTGAAGTTCTAGCATGTACATCCTGAAGAAATATGGATGTTCTTTCATGAGCAACGTTTCTGAGGTAATTGACAAATTGGTGCAAGGATTTGAACAGATGCTGCTTGCCAAGAGGTGAATCAATGCCCTCTTCACCAACACATCATGAGCACACAGAGTGACTTAATTGCTCCCTAAGGCACAGGAGCCGCAGAGACTAAAACTACAAAGAGCATCAGTCACAGGTTGACAAAGACGGATCCAACATCCAAAACAGAGATCAGCAGTAAGTACAGGCAGCACCGCAGAACAGAATTTGTTGTCGTTAAGTGCAACAAGCAAAAAGCACACTGCATTCTCAGCATCTTGTTTGCTTCACGTGCAGCTTTCTAGTTCTTTCAATGGGAGCTAAAGCAAGGGTATACAAAGAATTAGTCTGTCATATTACTGTAAGATGGAGCAACAGAAGATCCAGCCAACTTTGTCCATGCTTTTTGTTTGTCAGCCAAGAAAAAAATGGAAAAAGGTATTTGGAGATTTTTTTTTTCTTGCTGGTGTTTTTTGTGAAGAGCAGTTACTAACTTAGTAAAATCAATTCCATTATTAATAAGCCTCAAAGAAGACAGGGCAATCATCACTAACAGGAAGAAGCTTCAACTATATTTCATGTTAGGTACACAGGTAAGGGGTTTTGTTGCAGCTGTTTTTATGTACCAGAAGGCAAGAATCACGAGTTGCATTAAAAGGCAGACACCACAGCTAGGCTTTCTGTAGCTGCACCAGAGCGCTGGGGCAGAAATCCCCAAGCACGCCTGCGGGAGCACGCGCTCACACCGCAAACGCGGTCTGAGATTATTTACACACGCCTGTTTGCACTGCGGTGGTACCCGGGCGCAGGAAACCGCATTATGCTGAGAYTTACTCTGTAGGCAGCAGAACTGTGCAGGAAGACAAAATAACTCGTGTGAAGGTATCCAGGAGACCAGAGGCAGCACTGAGCCGTCTCATACCCCAGGCTCCCGTCRGCAGACATCATGGATTCTACCTTCTCCTCACTGGAAAGTCTGAGGCGGAGAAGCATTTAACCTAGACAGAGCCTCAGCTCTTCTGAGAGCAGCTGCAGCGGCAGAACAAGTTAACACAAGATAATTTGTTAGCAATTAAGAGCTGTCCGTAGCCATGTTTTAATGTGTATGCAGCTACGTGGAAGTTCACGTCAGGTTTGATGCTATGTGTTCGACAGCTGTTTCACCACAACACTGACACTTCAGAACAAGCTTGCAGTGTGCTCGACTCCCGCGGAGCRGGAAACGAGGGCTGAACGAGCAAGAGCACGAGCTGTTCTCCTAGGAGACACCGAGCTAGGCCTGGGCAAGTTCTCACTTGCCAAGAGGCTTCAAGATGAAAACAATRATTTAACCAAGTTAGAATTTGCTCTCAAGTTTGCTCCCCCAGCACAAAATTACATAAATCTGTAAGTTACATCATTAGCAGAAAGATCTACCCCTAGCCTGAAACATTTTCACTTAGAGCAAGCACCACCGCAATCCAAAAAGCTGGATCAAGGGTGACCTGGCTTCGCAAGGTTTGAAACGACTTTTTTTTCATATCTCTCTCTCTCTAGGAAAACCAAAAGATAAGAGAATGACGGGAAAGAAGAGCCCAGGCAGCGAGGGAGCAGGGAGGCAGGCGCCCCCCAAGATGGCGGTGGAGGCCCAGGCTCCGCACGGGGCTGCCCTGCCTCCCGCTCTGCTCCCGGAGGATGAAGCCTTCCCTGAGGAGCACCAAGGCCAGCCACGCGACCACGGCGTTCACCCCGCGTGSAGCCCCGCGCCTCCAGCCACGGCCCGCGGCAGCGGGCAGGCACCGCGGCGCCTCGGAGCTGAGAGGCGGCACTGGCGGGAAGGGAAACACTGAGGTAACTCCCACGTTACGGGATTAAAAAGACTACAGCGACGACAACAACAAAAATCAATTTAAAAATGCCAGTAACAACGACCTACACGGCACAGCATTACCTGCCACCTCAGCAGGGCAGCTCACTCAGCAGCCGCCTCAGCCACAAAATGGCCCCCACTGTCCCCACCAGCTACAAAATGGCCCCCGCTGTCCCCCCCCGCCCCAGCCACAAAATGGCCCCCGCTGTCCCCCTGCCCCAGCCACAAAATGGCCCCCGCTGTCCCTGTCAGGGTGCACTCCGCGCCCGCAGAGGCTCCTTCCCAGCCCCGCGGCCCTCTCGGCTCTGCCTCAGGCCAAGCATCACCCGCGTGCGGAGGCGCGGGGGGAAGCCATCGCTCAGGGAGGCGGCTGGCACACTGGGCGCGGGTGGCTGCAAAGGCCCAGGCCCGCACCCAGCCACCGCCACCATCAGGCGGTTTCAGTAGTGATGGACCGGGATACTAAACGCAAGGAATTTAATGTAAGAGCCATCAGATATCACGGAAGGGAGCTAGGGAGGACGACAACAGTCCTGCCGTTTTGGGGGCAGCCTACTCTATGTATCACTGATCCAGCACATAACGCAGAAACGTAACCTATCCAGGCACCCTTCCAATGAAGTAGTCTCAGAGCAGACAACAGCACGCAAGCCCTCGGCTGGAAGTCTTCACTAGTTTCACCGTTTAAGGCTGTCACCGATTAATCGGTGTTCAAAGCCCCGAGTCTGCCCTCCAGAAGCTTCCACCGAGCCTCAAACTGCGMGTTTTCCAAGCTGATAACGACAACGTGGAACACCGCCAGGCCCAAGACTCCAAAGCCTGCTCGGTGGCCATTACTAGCCGTTCCACAAATAGTTTGTCAACTAGAACCTTAAGCAAAGGTAAAGCCCTGGGAGACACGGCAACGTCACACATGAACTCTGGTGCACAATTATCCCGTTTCTGTTCACGTCCATATCCCATCCGTGTCGCGCCCATTCTGACACCATCCCACAGCTCCGCTTCCGTTCTACTTCCCTTTGCATTAAGAACAGGGTGTTTTTTTGGAGAACACCGACCTCTTCGGGTGGCTTTGAAGAGCTGCAGCCTTCCCAGAGAYTACCGCTTAACCGGCGCACAGGTTCAGGTTTGTAGAAACAGCATCTTTCATTAAACCAGGCGTTTGAGAAAGACAGGTCTGATTTACAAAGAATTTTGTTTTCTAGATGGGTGCTATGTCCTGTTTCCTTTGATTTAAGAACAGCCAAACAGGCATTCAAGTCAAACTTCTGGAGTGAGAAGTCTGAATTAGGGAGATGATCCTAAGGGTCACTCTGTGAAATGGAAGACCTGAGAAAAATAAGGCAAATCAAACCCATTTCCAAAATAAGGGAATATTCCTTCTCAGTAGCTTCCCTGACTTACAKTCATGCTTATTCTCAATGTGAATCACTATGAGAAAATAGGCTACTTTAACCACTAATCTGGTCACACCTAAATCTCATCCGATTTTTGCTGCCTCCTCTCTTGCTGCATCACCTGGGTTCTTATTCTGGGTTTCCACCATATTCATGGAACAAGAATAAAACACTGAGAATTTCCTTTCCAGCTCTTGCTGTGAGCTTTCCTATCTGTCTTCTGCACCC
>PTEX01000157.1:1359288-1395262 GCA_003342815.1 Eudromia elegans
GCGCCCCGCCCCCGGCCCCGCCCCCCGCGGCCGCCACGCGGAACCTTCTGGAAGCCGTCGCCGTGTAGGCGCRCACGTATGTACACATGTATGTACGTATGTATACACACACATGTGCGTTCTGGGGCCTCTCCAAACAGCAGTCCCCATCTACAGCTGCTGCTTAAACGCATCTAGGCCGTGCCTGTTTAGCGGCAGCAGCCACACCAGGCCTTCCTGCCCCAGGAGAGGCAAAGCGCGGGGCGGCTCCCCATCCTCCCTCACGCCAGCAGCGAGGCCGAGCTGCGAGCCGGGCCCCTGCCCTCGCACCCGGCACGCACCCGGGACACCCGTGCACGAGCTCAGCAGCAGCCCTGCTGCCCCCCCTCCGCCGCAGGGGCTCCCTACTCGCTGTGGCTGCGCACGGGGGCACCACGAGAAGCCAAGATAAACATAGGCAGCACCTAAGAACAGTGAAAGCGCACCAAAAATGGCCAACTTTTGCCTTTAAGGCCTCAACCCAACATKCAGCCTCCTTAAAATCAAAGCATCATGGGGGAAAAAAAGGCATAARACATGACCTGTCCCACAGGAGCAGCTCCCAACAGTGCTCTGCACTATCCCTGCTGCTCTAACCCACACCAGGGTAACTCCCCCTCACCAGGTTCCCCTCCGGTGCTTTATASCGCCGCGGGGCCCCACCTGCGGGCCATCCCAGTCACCAGCGCGACGCCCGCCCCTGCTTCACTCCCGTTCCCGGCTCAGCAGCGGTGCGGGGCACGCAGCCCCGGCTCTCCGGGCCCTGCCTGGCCGCCACGTGGCCGAGCTCCCCCGCCCGCGGGGCTCTGCCCGCGCCCCGTGCCGCTGGGGAGCAGCGGCGGCTCCCGCCCCTCGCCGCGGCCCCAGGGGGTCTCCTTGTGTTTAACGTTTTGTTCAACGTTTCCCCGCGCCACGGTGACCCCGACAAGCGCCGCGCGCGGCCGCAGGGGGGCGCCCTCCCCACAAGGGCGGGGGGGGGGCCGCGCCGCCACGTGGCCGGTGGCTGCGCGCGGGAAACGCGGCTGCACCGCCCCTTCCCGTGACGTCGCGTCCGCTGCGGCTGCTTCCGCTTCCGGCGCGTGCGCGGGGCCGGGGCTGCCGCCCGCTCGCCCACGTGGTCGCGCGCGCCGTTTCCCGGGCGGCCGTTAGCGGTCGTCGGTGCCGCCGTCATGTTGGTGCTCTTCGAGACCGCCGCTGGCTACGCCATCTTCAAGGTGAGCGCGGGGCGCCTGCCGGAGCCGCAGGCCGCGCCGGGGAGGCCGCGCCGGTGAGGGGGGTGTTTGGTAGCTCCAGTGTCGCTGCCTTTCCTGTTGCCCGCCTCGCAGAGGCCCCGGCTATCGGAGCGCGGCGGGGGGCCGCGTCCAGGCCCTGCTCGCCCCCGCCTGTATGGGCAGGCGCCGTGGCCTGAGCGGAATTCTATTAGCGCCCCAACTCTCGACCTGGAGCTTGGGCCTGGGGGAGGCGACCGCAAGTGTGTGATGGTCTCCTGCCGTGTTGATAAGGGTCTTGATCGGCTGGACTCGATGRTCTGCAATGTCTTTTCCRACTATAATGGTGCWACGATTCTATGGCTCCGTGATTGAGAGGTTGTGTGTCAGATCTGAGACAGCCTGAACAAGTCTCTGCTGGAGCTGCGGGAGCATTGGGTGCCACATCATCTGTCTCTTGCCTTGCCTGGGTGTTGATGCTCRTACAGTCTCACTGTGAGCTTTCTCATGCAGTTTGGTAGCACTTGAGTGTTTGTGTTATGTTTTTGTCTTCTCCTCAGCCTGGTACACTCTGTCTTTCATTTGGTGCAGGGAGACAAGATGCTGGTTTGCTTTGCTTTAGCATGTGCAGCTACATCCTTAGCACACCCAGTGCTTGTTTGCTCTGCTCTGAAACCTTCCTCCTTTGGGGCACAGTTGTGCAGCTTAGGTAGGGAGGATTTCAAGACATCTCCCTCTAGGAGAAAATGGAAATGTATCTAAAAGGAGATTGTTTCTGATTTTGCATCTGGGGAATTGGTGTCTGTCATAGTCTCACTGGAGGTGTTGCTCGGTGGATGTTTACACTGCTTAATATAACTACAACTTTGGAGTTTTAGACTGAAAGGAAAAACAAGCAGCATCTCGAGGTAGAATGGAATTTCTTGTGCTGGGAGCTGAGCTCCCTTTTAACCTTCCACAGAACCCGGGAGGGATGAAAATAACCCAGGTTTGCATCCTTAGAGCGCAGTAGATATAAAGCAAAAGACAAGTGAAAAGGCATGAAGAGGAAAGAAGAAGCTGTTTGGGGAAGTGCTGCCGCTTCTAGTAGGAGTCTGTGGCTGCGGTGAGAGGCCCGGCTGTGATGTGTGTGCGAAGCAGCCAGAGGGCACCAGACAGCAAGCAGTAGTGTTCAAACGTGGCTTTCAACCCCTGCCCTGTCCGGAGGAGCGGATGGCAAACGGTGCAGGGTTGGATTGGGAGAGGGCTGGAAGCTGCTGGCAGTGTGTGAGAGTAAGTAGCATTTTAGTAAATCTTGTGCTTCGAGACAAACTCCTGTCAGTTTGCAGCTGCCCAGGCTGGGTATGGAGCAGAGCTTCCACTGGAGCTCTCATGGCTTTCCTTTCCCTTGCGCAGTAGTTATTGAGCTACAAACTTGCATCGTTGTTACACTTATTTATTTAATAGCAAAGCCCTCTCTGTAGAACTTAGTGTCTTTGTGTATTTTTTTTTTTTTTNTTTTTTTTTTTTTTGGCTTATTTTTGTTTTGCTAGCCTTTCTTTGGGCAGGTCTTAGAGCATATGAATTTTGGGGAGCAGCTTTTCAGCAGTGCCCAGAGCTGCCCATTGCCAGTGTAACTGTGCTCTGCCTTTTTCCACTGCTGATTGAGATCTGTCCTGTAAGSCTGGGGAGCTCTCAGATAGTCCTGGTAGTTTTTTTTCCTCCTGTTAAGGACTAACAAACAGAGCTCTGATACTAAAGGCAAAATGCATGAATGTGTTCCAGATCTTGGAAGACTTTTCTTTTTCCAATGAATCTTGCATCTAATAGGACACACAACGTTCTCGGGCAGCTGCAACTTCCGTTTGCCAACAGCCTCCATTTGGTAGTGACTTGTATTTCCACTCAAATGTCTGTTATGGAGACTCGRTTCTGTCTGCCGCGGGGGAAAAAAGGGTGAATTGGAACAAAGATTTCATATACTGAGGAAGAGGAGCACTGAGGAAATTTTCAGGGAATCAAAATTTCATGATCTCTAGAGTAATTTCAGTGCGGTGCCGAGTCAAATTGTAGTTGTTTTGGACTTAGCTGTGGGGACAACAAGCCATGAATATTTTGAGTGACGCAAAAGCAAGGATCTTGCCCATGGAGCACTGTTCTCAGAATTCTCAGTACACTCKGCGTTCTGTGAAATGCATGGAGGGTTGTTGGTGTGACTGTTAATCTTCTGCAGTTTGAAAACAGAGAGGGGAACTCCTTTGCACAGAGAAGGATTTAGCCATTGCTGCCTCTTAGGTAATTCTTGGCCCGGTTGATTACTTAGCTGTGGTGAATAGTTGTCTTTGTAGAAATGTCCTCTTTGTTCTGTGGGTTAGCTCAGATTAATAACTTGTGGTAGGATCGCTCCTTCCTGGTAGGTGTCCCAGACTTTCTGATGTTTTCCCAGAGTGAGCAGTGGTGAGCTTGGTTTTGGGTCACAGGGGTTGTGCATGAGTCCTGCAGGGGGTGGAGCGAGCTCAGTTTTGATAAACAAGGAGAGGGTTTTGCTTTGTGCAGGTTCAGAAGCACCCAGCCTTTATTGAGCAACTTCTGTAATTCCATTGATAAGAAAATGCTTTCAATGCAATTACATATTAGTAAAATGAAGCAGCTGAGAGAACATTGAAACTCGAGATCAGCAAAATTGAATTGTGTCGTATTTTATCTAGCTTCTAGTGTGACAGGATGTGCCATGGACCTGGTTTGGTGGTTCTCTGATGAATGCAGGGTTGAAAGCTTATGAAAAGAGTTTTAACTTCAGKTTTTTTTTCTTCTTCCTGTTTCTCATCTACAGGTTCTAAATGAAAAGAAGCTCCAAGAAGTCGACAGTTTATGGAAAGAATTTGAAACTCCTGAAAAAGCAAACAAAATGTAAGCAGCTTTATGTGGAGTAGCAGCCTGGCTTTTGGAAGAACATGGCCGTCTGCGTATATGTGCACATCTGAGATCCAGGAGAAATATTGATCCCCCTCCCCTCCCTTCCCCACATTGTAAAATTAAATGATGTGAACAAAGATGATGTGAACTGAGATATTCAAGGAAGCTAAAGTAGAATATAAAAATGGATGAAAGGAAATAACTATTTTTATTTTTTTGCTGTGTAATTAGACTGCAGAAATCACTACCACATGCCACTGAAGCAAAAAATTGAACAATATTTTAAGGAGATTTGGATCCTTTGGCAAGAATATCCAGACCTGTAGTGCTAGCACTAGTTGAAATGACAGGTTTTTGTGTTCACAGGAAGTCTTAAAATAAAAATTGTTTTAATCCAGCTGAAGCTAATAGTATGTAACTTCCCCTGCACTGGGAGATAGTTTTGTTCCCCATGTCAGCAATGGCTATTGGTGTCACTGAGTAGCTGTAGGGGACTTTAGTATTCAGCAGCTGCATGAAATTGCCAGCAAATTGTCCTATAGCTGCAGTTGGCGATGGATTCCTTCCAAATCTGAGTCTAGGGTGGCTTTTTGGGAAAATTGATTATAAGATTTAGTACTTACAGATGCATCTTACCAGGTTATGCCTTGCATTTTTCCTGCTCTGTAAAAGTGCTTAGGGTAGAGGACAGAMTATCCCACATCCCACTGCCTGTTTGCAGTGGTGTTCATCGTCCTGGCTCCTTGTTAGATAGGACTAGTTTCTAATGGTGATGATCAAGTTAATTCCCATTTTTCGTGTGCTTCTGAAGAGCTATCAGTATAAGCCTGCAGCTTCTGTTGGGCTGTGCAAGTGCTTAACTCAAGCATTCAGCTTTATCTGTGACCTTGCTTCCTCTGCAGATACTTGACTCCCAAAGAGCAGTGGTTAATCAGAATTGGATTAGTCAAATGCCTGTCCCTGACAAGGAATTTACTGGATTGAGATAGCTTCATAACTGTTACTCTAGATATCAACACCAGAGATTATGTGAGGGGGAGAAGAGAACTAGGCCTACGGAGCGGACACAGTGTAGTGAAACAGTGTCCATAAGATTATTGGCTCTAATCAGTAGTTTATCTGGCAGTTTTTTGTTTACTATTTCTATATTTTTTTTTAAGTCTAACACAAACTTTTATTTTAAAATTAATTAAAGGGAAGGAGCTGAGTATTCATGGGCAGTAAATCAGTTCAGCTTTAAAGTATTTGAAGGYGCATTTGGTTAAGAGGCACATTAAATCTGGGTTGTGCAGGACTGCCTTTGCAAGACAGAAGGCTGCATTTTGAAGACTGCAAATACTATCARTCACTCAGTGACACCTATTTCATCAGTCTGCAGCATTAGAATTTGTGTAGACAATGTCTATCTTTAAATATGAACTATAAAAACAAAGATTTGGCGCAGGTTTTCTGATCATGCTGGTCCTAATTAGAAATATTAAATCAAAATTCCTGAAAATTTTTAGGGCTTTCTTTTAATGAAGGTTGTATGACCCAGCTGAAGAGCCACAGCAGGCTGAAACTTAATCAGTGGATTTAGTTTTCTTTGTCCTTATTGAGGAAATTAATATTGATTTCTGCTCTCTTGCAGTGTTAGGAAGAGATGGGGCCTGATGGGCACTATAATAGAGACAGAAAGAAAGTGGAGGAGCTCTAGCATCTAGTTTGTTCTTTGGTTTATGCATTCATGTTTTTCTTCTGCAGCGTAAAGCTGAAACACTTCGAAAAGTTTCAGGACACAACAGAAGCACTTGCTGGTAAGTGAAAGGTAACACTATTTTTATTAAAAAAAAAACAAAAACAAAACTTGTCACATGTTCATTTATTACCTCTGTCCCTGCTCTTTATCTTCTGTTTAGTTTTTCAGATTCTAAGTTCTTCAAAGGCAACTGCTTTTGTTTGTCTTATGAGATCATCTACCTAGTCTGAGCCTGATAGAGGCCTAATGAAGTCTAGTTTTCCTACTGCTCTTATTGCCCAAGCAGTTCACTAATGAGCGATGAATGGAGCCTTTGACTGAGATACAAGCTCTTTTGTCAGTGATGGATTCTTCCTGGAGCTGAGTATAAATTATTTCAGCCAACATTTTGTTGCTACCACTGAGACAGCAGCCTGGAGTCCGGTCAAGGGAGTACATMCATTACAGCTGTTCTTGTTTAATGGATCACACAATGCCTGTCTTTCTGAAGCCTAAGAAATGCCTGCATTGCGCTTTAAAGAAATTCAGYAATTTAAACAAAATGGCAAAAGCCTTATATAGAATGTTTTGTACTAATTAAACCCTTGAGTGCTAGGTGCTGTGGACTAGTTTGAGCAAAAGTGTAGGAAGTTGAATGTCAGGTGTTGCTCTCTGACATTGGTAGGTGGATGTTACCTGTCACACCTGTGACCAAAGAATAGGTCTTGATACTCTGAAGCAGGGATAGCTTATTAAATGAAACTAAGGAAACTCCACAGAATTGGAATCGCTGCCACTAGATCATGTATTGTTAAATGTTGGAGTTTCTAGTGAGTGTCCTTTTTTAGCACTGTTACTTTGTCAGGTTTTCTAATCTATGAAATGGAGAAGATAATTTAAACTGTGCCACAGCCTTTTGAAGGGAAAACAGCGTGTTTGTTTTAAGTGGATTAGGAGTTATTGGCCAATTTGGAAGTTTAATGATGTATGCTCATGAAGGATGAAAGTGTAGCATAACACTTCAGATTTTACCCGTGCTTTTCATCACGGTTTTTGGAATCCCAGGTCACTGGCTGCTGCTTCATGTGCTGTGCTTAAGATGCTGCATCGATCTGAAGCTCTGGGGAGCACAGAGCTGGCCGATAGTTGTATAAGTGTAGTCTTAAAGTATGTATTGTTTGGAATTGTAAAGCTTTTACTGTTCTATTAGTACTCAGTAATGGAGATGTCTTTTAAAAATTTCTTTGGTTTATGCAGTATGCATTGAGAGTCCATATTTGGCCCTCCWGTCAGTGTACTTAGCTTCATTCTATGTTGGGCTGTGGATAATGCGCTGTCATTGCTAGGGGACACAAATAAGCAATTGTTTAATTTAGGATATAGCGATTACTAAGATACTTAAAAGATACTAGGGGAATTAAATCTACAATAAATGTTCCAGTGCTTGGCAGGATGTTAAGGATACACCTAAAGCATATGACATTATTTGAAGCATATGACATTATTTGTAGAATTCCTTAAACACAATTTCCAGAGAGAAGAATTTTGAGTTAAAGCTCCAAACGGGCAAGCATATAAGGTTTTTTCCTTATTTGGGTTTAAGCCATTGCACAATGAGGTGGTGTTGCTACTCAGACATGTAATAGAGCTATTGTGGGCAATTGAAATAAAAAATTAACAGATTAGGAGTCCTAATCTTTTTAGGGGGGAAAATTAGAAGTCCTAATCTTTTTAGGAGGGAAAAGAAAGTACATCATTATTCCTTTTGTTTTCTACAGCATCTACAGCTCTTGTAGAAGGCAAGCTCAGCAAGAACTTGAAGAAAATTCTCAAGAAGATAGTGGCAAAAGATGCCCATGAACAGCTGGCTGTAGCAGATGCCAAACTTGGAGGTGTCATAAAAGTGAGAAYGCGCTTTGCCATTTTTCCTTTTGTCTTACATTGCTGAAAACTAGTAACCAGGTTCCAGATATTAGCAGTGGAATATGCTACCCATGCTGCGTTTGTGGTGTTGAAGATAACTAGACCTTAGGATCGAGTGTGGGCTGTGTGTAGGCTGGGAAGATGTCTGGGATGGAAGCATGGTGGAGATGGATTGCTTTCTCCTAGGTGTCAAATCCCAGATAAGTCTTCTGACTCTGCCTGTTCCAAAGGTTTTTATTGTCCATGTTTTCATGGTGCCTTAGGAGACTGGTGTGGGATGTCCCCAAGCCTTTTAGCTTGTAGTTGTTCCTGCTGCCAAACTGTTGCTAGTAAACAGCAAAGACCCAMGTTGTCAGTTCCAATGTCTGCAAAGTGGAAAAGCCTGAGATGTAGATCTTCAAGCTGTGGGGCTGTTACAGTGGGGGACTGAGGGTGTCACTGCTTTGAGCAGTGTCCAAGATGACTGATCCAGTTGAGTGACGAACCATAAGATTGCAGTAGAAAAGCCAGGTATAATGAGATGATGCTACTGCAAGAAAGTTTTTAAAGGAATGTAATTTTTTGTGCTTGATTTGGACCATTTCTTTGCRTCCTGCAGGATAAGCTGAATTTGAGCTGTATACACAGCCCGATGGTTACAGAGCTCATGAGAGGAATTCGTTCGCAGATTGAAGGGCTTATCACAGGCCTCCCTTCTCGGGAGATGGCAGCCATGTGTCTGGGCCTAGCACACAGGTGGGTTGCCAGTAGTGTGTCTCTTGCATCCTGTCTCTTCCCTGCTTCTGTGCCTTTGGCTGTACTGTGGTGCTTGAAATGTCTCTAATAATGTGGCCAGATCTGGTATTCATTCTGCTTGTAACTCGGGACACATGTAACAGGACCGTGAAGTCCTGTATTATGTAGAAAGATTTTCTTCACATTTCACCCATTCTTTAGGGTGAGGTTTCAGCTTTCCCTAAGTGAAAGTGGATAGCTTCACTGTGCATATTATGTGCTTTAGCATTTGGTTTAATGTATCTCTGTTGCAGTAGTTTTAAATGACCCATGTAACTGCCTTGCTGAGAACTGTGGTGAGGCTGGCTTTGGGTCTGGTGAGTGGTCAGAACTCTGAGGTTTCCCAATAATGCATTATGTGAATGTTAAAGGCAGAGATTTCCTCCCCAAATCATTGGGTTAACACTGTTGGGCACTCATTCCCAAGTAACTTTCCATCCAGATTACAACATGATTTTCTTCTGTAATTATTAGGAAGTTAGGGAACTTCTCTGCCTTAGAAAATTCCTTAAAGAGGAATTCCTGTTACAGTGTCAGGAAAATGGGAGTTAATCCTGATGAAGGGTTTTTAAGGTGTCCTCATTGATACCAAGTGTGTTTTTTCTGTCAAACTAGCTGGGTTCTGAGAGGTTTTAAGTGTGGATTGAAAGGTGGATGATAATGGTCTTTTTCAACCAGTGAGAATCTGTTCGAGGAAGTTTCTGCTAGTGCTTCCTGTTAACATTGCTGGTACTGGCTGCTGGGTATGTACAGTTGGTGGATCAGCTCCAACCACTGCAGAACTGGAAATACTCTTGATAAATATTTCATTTTGGGGGGAAACTGTGCAGAAAGGGGCCAGCAGCATGTTTCCTGCACAATGTTCATGTTGGCTCTGGAGTGTGTGGTACAGATAGCTGTAACTTTCCCTTTCACCCTGCTCACGGAGTGTGCACTGCATCGCAGCACTTGTAAAACCATGTGGCAGGTTTCTCCACTGGCACAGCTGAGAGCTCTCAGCAGTATAAAACTGAGCTGGTGTGAATGAACCTGTGGATGAGGATCTTTATGGAAGATAGGAATGGGGGAATGTGCTCTGCACTGGGATGTCAGGATGCTGATGAAACCGTATTTCTGTCTCCTCAGCCTTTCCCGATACAAGTTGAAATTCAGTCCAGACAAGGTAGATACCATGATTGTCCAGGCAATCTGTAAGTATTCATTAGAATTTAAGTCCTTAATGGCTTCAGCTTAGAACCTGCTTACATTGCTTGTGGGAAAGTATTACTGTCCAGATTTCCCCTTAGTGTCTTTCAGTAAACCAGGCAGTTGCCTTCAGCTAGTGAAAAGGCYTTATTTTCTTAATAGGGCTTTCAACAATCAATAATATTACTAAGGTCAGTGGTCAATTTTCTTTGTCTAGAGATGAGCTGAAGTACCCCCCATTATTACAATCTCAGCCCTCTGAGAACTTCTGTTTCCAGCACACGTCACTTGTGAGTAGCATAGAGAAGATCTGTGCCCCACAGAGTAGGATTTTCTGAGCTTTGGTTATAGCCATAACCTGTGTGGGGTGTTTTGTGGCAAGAGCCTTGTGTTAGACATGTCAGAACCACTGCAGGGCATAATGCTGCATTCCCTGTCATGACTTTCCCAATGTCAGCCTCTTACAGAGGCTTAAATTGCAAGCACAAATCTCTCATTTTTCCTTCAAGACACCTACATTGTAATCAGTGTACTTGCTGTGAAGCAGTGGTAAGGAATCCTGTTTGGAATATTAATTCCCAGACTCTGTTGTCAATGATGAAACATGGTTAAGCTGAAAATAATGATTTAATTTAGTTTTCTTCGTCACTACCACTGAGACAACAGATGGGAATGTTAGTATTGCATTAGAGAAATATTTTAGCCTCGGGGTTCTGTAGCAATGTATGCTGTGGGTGTTCTTCACTTACGTTACAAATACAGTTATTAGTCATATCTGGTAAGTGGAGAGTCTACTGCATTTGTATTAGATATCTTTATAAAGGCAATTAAAGGACTAAATTATCTTCTACAGTAATTTAATGGAAAGTCAGTATGTCAACATTCCTTTTTTTTTTTTCTTTCTTGAATTTTGTGTCTGTCACTTGTGTGTAACACCTCGAATAGCTGGTTGAGAGGAAGCAGTGCGCTAGTTGCTGTTCKCTTTCTGGGTGAATTTATTTTACAGCTGCTAAAAGGAGCTTCTTCTCCTAGGCAGTTCCAGTAATAAAATGCTCAGACCCTACTCGTAAGAATTCTTGTATTTCTCTGCTTTGCTCAGAATTGTGCAGTTCTCTGAAAACTAAAGTCTYTTTAAAATCCTGCAGTTTGGCTTATTCCAAGCAATCTTTATGAGAAAAGTGTTGGGTTTTATCCCTTTGCAGTGTTTAAATGTGTTGATTTGAGAGTTTAACTTTTTAAAAAGATTTAAAAAAAAAAATCCATTCATTCTTTTAGCTCTTCTTGATGACCTGGATAAAGAACTGAATAACTATATCATGCGCTGTAGGGAATGGTACGGTTGGCACTTTCCTGAACTTGGCAAAATCATCACAGACAACCTAACGTACTGTAAATGCGTGCGGAAAGTTGGTGAGTAATGAGGTGGCACAGGCCTGGGTAATGTTGCTTGCTTGTGTTTGGCATGTTATGATACTGATTTGTAGGTTTGCATCGTCCAGCTGGTCATGATGATGTATCCTACCATCAGCAGCGACATAAGCAGGGCCAGCAGAAAGCAGTGTGTGCTTGAATCTGTACCTTAACATGATTTACCATTTGGACACTTACTGATAGTAACAAAGCTAATGCCATATGATTCAACCAGTTCTTCATGGACCACCAGCGTGTCTTCCTAGAATCACAGTCAGCAGACTGGTGTGGAAATTAGCTGCCAAAAATAATGTAGAGAGACTTGCTAGCTGCTTGTGGGTGTTCTGAGACCACAGCTGCTGTATTTGTTCATTGGAACAGAAAGAGTAGTGGTTTTGCTGTTTTGGACACTCAGTTTCTTGACTCCTTTTTTCCCCTTGATGAAACTTGCAGTTCAGAGAACCAAGTAGTTTTAAGGGAACTTTTTCCAACTGAAGTTGGGAGGGTTGCGCTGGTGTAGCTAGTGGTAAATGACTGCTCATTTTCTGGATTTTTTCCTTGGTAGTCTTGTAAAATCAAGTATATGGTGTTACAGAAGAAGGGGTTTTTGTTTCAAATGTTTCATTTCTAACCATTCCTAGATAGAAATAGGACTGAAATAAGATATAACATTGACATAGGTTTAGGGAGTTTAGAAGGGGAAGATGGTGGTCCACTGCTGTTATTTTTGGACTTTTTTCTTTGTCAGTTTGCTCTTTCACTTGCTCATCTTTGCTCCCCACACACACTTTTATTTATCCCCTGCAGGAGACAGAAGAAATTTTGCCTCCTCTGATGTTTCTGACATCCTCTCGGAGGAGATAGAAGAGGATGTGAAGGCAGCTGCRGAGATTTCCATGGGGACAGAAGTATCGGAAGAAGACATAAACAACATCATTCATCTCTGTGACCAGGTATGAGTGTGTGAATGGACAGCACTGGGAGCTCTGGTTAGTTTTATCGGAGCCTGTTCCACCAGGGAACAGGCAGTGATGATGGCAGTGATGATTCCTAGAACGTTGCTCACCTGATGCACAAACATGAGGGTGCTCAGTCACTACCTCATCTGAGCCATCTTACGCTGCTYGTGTTTACATAAAGTCTTTGGAATATGGCAGCTGTATTTTGGGGTGGAATCTCTGTATCATTGTGCTTTTAGAAGTTTGGGAGGATGGTATTTTATACCCTCCTTGTAATGAATGAAATATCTTGTAGTTTTGAAGATAGCCTCTGAGTTAAAAGCAAAGCACTGAGAACTGGAGAGAATTAGGAGCTCTGTTCTGTTTTCGTCTTGTGGTTGTATGTGAAATCCTCCTTACTTCAGTACTGCCAGTTGGAGCCCTTTGAGTTTGCCAGGGAGTGGCAGGATTGGGAGTAGAGAGTTCCTGTTCTCAGTCTAGACCAGGCTGCTTTTTTGTGTGTGTTCTAATTATGTGTATTTGTATGGAACAAGTAAAGAGCATTTATCCCATTTCAAGAGAATGGTGGCAAAGATTTATGTGAAAACTGAATGTTCCAGGGTTTTGTCCTAAAGAAAGTGTCCTTACTGAGTATTTTTGTTCTGCTTGGCTGTCTTTGGCATGTTGTCAGCTCTCTTATCAAGAGCTTTACTGAGAAAATAAGTTGCATAAGAGAATGAGCGGCCTAGGTCCTGTATACTTCATAGATGGGGCTCTGCTTTGGGAAGGCGCCCTATATAGAGAGCTTTAAATAACTGGCTCTTGGCCATCTGTGCATTTTGTACTTTTAGTCTCCTTGATTGGAATCGTCAGCGCTTTCTCGTTTCAACACATTTAGCTCTTAATTTTGATTATGGGCTAATACTGATTCCTGTCACCAAACTTTGCTTGTGCCAGGTGATTGAAATCTCGGAGTACCGGACGCAGCTGTACGACTACCTGAAGAACAGAATGATGGCCATTGCTCCCAACCTCACYGTCATGGTGGGTGAACTGGTTGGAGCAAGGCTCATTGCTCATGCAGGTGGGTCCCATGGGAAGCTTAGATGTCCTTGTCGAGGTTTTTTTCTGGGGAGCTGGTTGGCCAAARACATTATGCAAGGACCTGATGGGCACCTTGTGATTAAAAAGGAGGAGGGTGGTTTTTGAGGAATCCAAGAATACCAGCGTGAGCACGGTAATTGTCGGTGATGATGTAGTTCTCAGTTGGCCTGAATTCTTTGCAGAAGATGAGGGCAACTTTAGTCACTACCTCTTCTGAGACACTTACTGAGCCCAGTGGTGATAGTTTGAGATATGGTGCTAGAAAGCTGGCACGAGGTTTCTGTGGTSAGACTGACTCAGAGCAATAGCTGTATTTCAGTGCCCGCACTCAGTTCCTGCTGTGTGAGTCTCTGGAGTGGATGTCGCTCCAGAGGAGCATGTTTSATGGAGTTAGCCTTCTTTCCAGAGGCTGAAGTCAAACCAAGAAGTGGCTTACTCTCCTACAAGAAGCGAACACAAAGCATTKCATATACAAATAGAAGGCCTTGCGTTTCCTGCTTTAGGAATCTAGTCTCCTGCTTCTCTAATTGCTGCACTGGTAATTTAATGTTGCTCTCTTACTTCCTTTTAGGTTCCCTCCTGAATCTAGCTAAGCACCCAGCTTCAACAGTCCAGATATTGGGTGCTGAGAAGGCACTCTTCAGAGCACTGAAGACTAAGCGGGATACRCCTAAGTTTGGCCTTATCTATCATGCTTCCCTAGTGGGACAAACTACTGCAAAAAATAAAGGAAAGGTGAGTTGCAGAATTTTGTTTTTCCAGCTTGGCCTCTTCAAGAGCGTGAACACACAGTGATGAGATGCCTTGAGCTGTGCTCTTTCCATTGCTCACTTTACTGCTTTCCATTGTGATAATATGGAAACTGCCAGTGTCCCACAAATCTTTGGGTGTCATTCATTGCTTGGGGTGGAAAAAAGAAAATGAGGTTGTCACTTCAGCACATCAGGGAGTGTCAGATGCATTCCTGATGAATTATGGTGTAATGCTGGCCTTCTCCAGGGTATGCCACTGCTTTCTTCTATGTGCTAGTGAGCTGACCTGTTGCAGGCTTTAGTCTTCCCTGGAAATCAAGTACTGTGTGTGCTGAGAGACCTTAACTGTCTCACTTCTGCAGGACTTAGGCTTTTATAATGCGACTGCATATTTGAATTGTGGGGAGAGCTGTTCAGCTGGGAATTACTCCACCAGTTGACCTTGTCGAAGGGTTGGGGTGGAGTGGGAGATACAAGTAACTTGCTAGGTTCAAATGTTTACTTCTGTTTATCAAGAAGGCATGCTGTTATGTTAACAGTATCTGCATGCTAAGGGAATGATGTATTGTATTTTGGAGCTCCGCGCGGCTAGTAAGTGGTTACTTTGTTCTTCTGTTTGTGGGCATAGTTTGCAGATTACAGTGAATCATCACCTTATGTTCATTCTTAGCACTTAATACTTATTTTGGCTTTTTCAGATCTCTCGAATGCTGGCAGCTAAAACTGCCTTGACTATTCGGTATGATGCCCTTGGAGATGATACCAGTGCTGAAATGGGAGCTGAGAACAGATTAAAAGTAGAGACAAGACTGAGGCATTTGGAAGAGAGAGGAGTAAGTCCAGCAGATGGCTCAATAAAGCAAATATTGTTAAAAAGTCTAACTTCTGTATTCCCCGTGTTTATGGTGKTTTTTTATTTTTCTGATGCAGTGCTCTCCAAGTCTTTTCCCTGTGTTTGACTGTGATCTGCTGTCACTGATTCTGTCACTGATTCTTCCTTCCCTCCTTAGCAGAGAGCCCCTTTGGTATTTTTGTTTATTTTTCCTCCTCGTTTTCCACCATGGTTCCCCAAAGTCTGCATGTTGGCCGTGCTTAAGTCTGTGGGAGCTTTCTCAAGAGCCAAAGCAAGAAGTTGTTAGCACGGAGGCTGGAGTGCTGCATTGCACTCCCGTCACCACGTACGCTGTATGTTGCCTCTCCCTACCTGCTGTTCCATCTGTTGCCATTGGCGCAGCGTGATGGAGAATGTAGGGCTCATTTCCTCCTTTTAGGTGGCACGCCAGCAGTGTGGCCTTTTAAGCTATCACTCGCTGCAGCCTTCCCAGCTAGATCCGAGGTATCACTGCTGCTGSCATCACTGCTACGAAAGAGAAATCCAGAAAAACCTGCCCACTCCTTGAGCATTCCTTAGGAGGTGGGACTTCCTGTGGAGGCAGAGGCAGGGAGCCGTGTTTGTTAATACCAAAACACAAGCAGGTTGCTGATAGGTACACATTTAGTCCAGATCAGGTTTTGAGCCTGTATTGTGGGTTTTAGGTTGACTGGATGCCAGTTGTAGCGCGATGCCTGCCCAGACGTGCAGCTCCATTTGCAGGAAAGCATGCACAAATTTGAGCTCGCGCTGTTAATTTAGAGGCATGATGCTGTCATCRTGCCTGTCACGTGGCTGTGGTGTGTTTGATGCAGTGCAGGATGCCCTTTAACTGCACTGACTCCTTGCAGAGCAGCATCAAAAAACCACACTCCTTTCTCACTCCAGTTACCTCCCTGTCACTGTTTTACTCCCAAGCATAAAACTTGTACCGTTATGCAGAGCCTGACCAGTAAAATATGCCTATCTTTCCATTTTTATTTCCTTTCAAGGACTGTGGAATTTGAATTGTGGATTGTTTTCATTATGAGTAACTTGTTTTTCCCTTCTAAATTTTTGTTTCAGATAAGGAGAATAAGTGGCACTGGAAAAGCCTTGGCCAGGGCAGACAAATATCAAAACAAGAGGTGAATAGTTTTTCCTTTCAGCTTGGCTGAGTATAACTCTCCTTATTTTTATTAGTAAGAGGCTTTTTGGTTGTGGGCTGAGTTAAGATCCAGAAAGCATTTTCTGTACTTTTAAACWCTGATGACAAGTCCCATTGTTAATAGGAATTTCCATTTTCTTGCAATATACAGTAGTGGCAAAAGCCACTGAACAGGAGAAACAGTCCTGGTTTTCTAATAGTAAATTACCAGTACCATCAGATAGTGAGTATATTTAGATGCTATCAGCATCAGCCCCAGAAGTTGAATAGTTTAGGGAGTTAATATGTAGCAACTTTATTTAATGCAATAAATTAAATCTCAGAAAATCAGAATTTGAATGAATATCTTTGACATGATTGAAAGCTGCCAAAGAAAACACGACTTAGTCTTAAACAAAATTGAAAAGCACTGCTTTGTTTTTTGGCGCAAGGCTTCATTCCCTTTATGTCCTGTACACAGTAGCACAGTATTGTAAGCAATAAATATGCCCTGCACTCTGGCAGGAAGCGGTTAGAGCAGTTTCTTGTACTGGAAGTGATACTCTAAATTGCAGGTGAGTGAATATCTAAATACAGGGAAAATAAGAGTTGAGAGAGGGAGGAGGAAGCTGGAAACAATTTRTTGTTGATCTGAGTTGTGTGACCAGAGCTTTTCCCTTAACTTGATTAAGAGCTTTGTGTTCAACTTGGCCTGCTTATTTTGGTCAACATTTGGTGTAGAAGTAGGGCAGACTGCTAGTTTTGTAAGGAAGATGAGCACTGCTGTACCCATCTGCATTTTCCTGGCCTCTTTTCCCGAGCCTGACTATAATCTACATTTCCATGTGCTAAACATCTCGGTGTCACAAATGCAGTGATTTCTGGAGCAGTGCCCAGAATTGGAAAGCTTTTAAAAAGACAACAGGGTGTCAGTCAAGGAAGCAGCGGTGAGTCTAAGGAGGCAGTGGCTTGAGGAGGAGGCTGGTGGGGAGGAGACAACATACTTGTAGGTTTTTGATCTCCTGAAGAAGGGAGTCATGCTGTCCCGCCAGGACGTGTTCCTGCTGTTAGACGTGCTCYGCAGACGTGCCCAGGCTTGGGGGAGAGGCACTGGAGATAACTCCTGGCTGTTTGGCTTCGTCTGACTGTCTGTCTGAAAGGGAAAGATGTAAAATGCCCATCTTGTACATAAATGGTAAAGATCAGTGTTTCTCAACTTCTCTTTCTGGAGGGGCTTTTGTTCCTGAAATGGAGCAGTGCTCTGTTAGAATCTAATGTCTGTAAAGTGATTCAGTCCCTGTCAAATAGTCTGTCAGATGCAAAGGTACAGTAGTACTGCCTTATGAAGGTTCTCTGATTGGCTAAACTGGTGTTTTAAGCAGTTTGGCAAAAATATCTTGGTCTTGTATGAAACTGTGGATTGTGTGGATTTGCCACATGAAGCTAATGTTTTTGAAGTTAGTTGTCAGGTAGTTTGTAGTCCAAAACCCCTGTTTCAGTATATTCTCAAGAATATATACTTGGCATGCTTATGTGATTGTTGTTTTTTATTAATGTTTTGGTGTATCATGCAAGGCAGTGCTCTCTGCTTCAGCTGGAAATCCTAGAAAGAGCTCAGCAGTTGCAGAAGGCTCTGYAATCAGCTCCTTCAGTGTGCTGTTCAGTGTTCAGACCCGCTGGAATAATTTGTGGTACTTAGAGGAGGAATTGAGGATTCTGCTGGCATTATCATGTGCTTCTCAGCCTAATCACTAGYCTGAGATGCTTGTAATCTACTGTGGCAGGAAGCTACTGAAGTAGCTTGGTTTTAAAGAAATCTGGATGCTCAAAGTGTGTTAGTGGGTGCAGGAGCTGTAGTTCATGGTTCCCTTTTTCCTTCAGTAGGAATTCTGTTTTGACCAGGTCTGAAATCAGTTGATTATTTGTCATTAGATGAAACGAACGTTCAGCTGCCCCTGAACAGGTTGGACAGCAGAGCCCTGAATTTTGGGGGTGACTGGTGCTCTCCAGGCTGTAGAAGAGCCAGGAACAGAGTAAAAGAGTGCTCAGCATCCAGGAAGAGGTTTCAGACACAGATTAGGGATTCAGCAGTACCATAAAGTCTGGTGGTACAGGGGAGCATCAAGATGGGCTGTAGGTTTGTGACAATGCAGAGTAATTGAGAATTAAAGCAGCTTATCAACCTTATATATGCTACYTGTAGGGTATACTTGTATAGACTGTCCAAATTGCGGACCATGTGTATGTGACCGTACAGCTGTGATGGGAAGCCTTTCCAATATGAAGGGATCAATGTGATGGGTAACGCATGTGCTCGCACAGCCCTGCGCAGGTACCTGGATTCCCATGGGAGCTGGTACGTTGCTTCTGGCTAGATGGTCATGCTTCCTGAGGCATCTCTGGACCTTCGTGTTCTAGAGAAGGACCTGGCAACCAGTACATGCTTTGGATGGGATTTGAGAAKGTTCTTGGGAGGTTGTGTTAGTGAGCGTTCAACTGTGGCATCTTGCCYGTAGGGCTGGCTGCTCTTTGTGTAACTCAGACTGACTTGTTTCCTTCATTGCAGCGAAGTTAAAGTGTATGACCCCTCTGGTGACTCTACGCTTCCTACTGTCCCAAAAAAGCGCAAAATTCAAGAGGTGGAAGACCAGGAGCCTGGTGTTGCTGTGAAAGCAAAGAAGCTCAAAACAGAGACTAAAGGTTGGTTGTTTCTGCTGGCGTGTTGCTGTGCAATGGTATATAAGTGTACATAAGCCCCAATATCTGGTTATTCTCTTGGGTATCACATAATGTATTTTAAGAAGTTCTTTGTCAGGTGCAGATATTTTAAGTATCTGCTTTTAGATAGTTGCAAGCATAGAAGAAAACAATAATAAAGATCTACTTAGCTTGGATTTGCTTTCTAGAACTTGAAGCTCAGTAGCTTGATCTTTAGGCATTGATATCTTGAAACAAAACAGCTCATCTTTGAGATTTAAAACAAAAAAAMCCCCTACTTTCCCCAAAATACCATTTGACTCTGTATAAGTGGTTTCTCAGATGTTTTGGCATATAAATATTGAAAATCAGAATTTGAGTTGAAATAACACTTGGAAATTCCAGTCCATTTACCTGGTACTTATTTGTGGTTTATGACTGTGCTTTGGAAAGAGAAAACTGCACCGTGCTCGCAGTTCATTTGTTTCTCCTCTGATTAGTTACTGTGTGAACAAAGGCTTTGGACTGTGACTTTGGTAGAGTCTGCTGTTATGTTAATGTTCTGTTTAAGAAACTTATTTTCCCACCTGTGGGCACTTCCAGCACCTCTAAATCATTGGCTTAACACTTGCTGCAGTGGTGGACTCCCCTGTGTGTAACTCAGGAGGAGAAGAGAAAAGAGGGCTTTAAGCCATTTCTTACGGAACCCGAGCCAGGTCTGGGTGTGAAATACACCTGGTTCTGTCAACTGCCTGTGCCTGCAGGCAAAGGCTGTCAGAGCTTTTCACTGCTGCCCTTTTCTGCGCTGGTGTGCCCTAGACATGATATCAGAGCAGTTTTGCTGGTCCTGTACCTCTTCACGCTCACCTTATGCTGAGGTGATCTTTCCCCATGCTGGTTGGTTGATTCATGGTGTCTATGCACATGGACCAAGCAATTTGTGAGAAACTATGAGAATTAAAGCCAAACTGGAGAGTGAATCCTTTATATTGTAAAGATCCAAGCCCCAGCTTAGTCTCTTTTATTTATCGTAGTGGAACAGGGGCACATGGTTGCTCTGTTGGCTTGAACTGTACCCAGCTGCTATTTGGAGAAGAGGTGGGTATTCTTGCCTCTCTTTTCCAGAGGCTTTTGAACCAACTTCCCTTACAGTCTCAGGATTGTTCCCGTGGCCTCCCCTGCTGTTACTAGCCTGTGTGCTCACATSTCACAAGCATAAAGTCCTTGTGTGTGAAATTTTCAATTATTTCCAGCCTGCTTTGTTCAGGAAGAGAATGGATTTCAGTATGGATTTTTCTGTTCATAAATACAGTTAATTGCTCATGATACAGACAACCTGCTTCTGCATCTGTTCCCTTTGCTTTGCTGAGCACTGATACCGTTTAGCTTAAGGTAGAGCTTAGTGGTTATCCTTGAGTTACAGAGCATTATGTGAGCATTAGGTAGTGTGCAGAACACTATTAGGCTGCTAAAATCATCTCTGCTGTTTGGTATATGGTTTTTAACATTTCCAGAACCTGAAGCATGGGGTTTCAGATATGTTATCCTCCTTCCCGAAAAGGAGGACATCCTTCAGATGTGTGATTTGTAGCCCCAGTTTTTCCCCAGCTCTGCAAGTGGAGCGGGTTGTTTTTATTGGTCTACTTGGATATTAGAACCAAGGCCCTCACATGTGCCAGATGCTTCAGACTAAGGAAGAAGCAGTTCCAGGGAGCTTATTTACCTCTCATCACCTGTGTGCAGGTCTCATCCCTTCCAGCTTTACTCCCTTAAACAGTTCCTGCAGTTGTTGTGCAAATTCTTGTTCAGTCACCCAGCAGATTGCCTGGATTTCCCTGACAGTCTGCAGAGCCAGCAGCCTCTTCTGCGGTGAGGGCTGGTCTCTCGGCTGCCCTCGGGAGCACAAGTTCCACAGCACGTAGGGAGGGAGGGCCGTGCCACGGAGGAGGTGCCAGCCCTGCGGCTTATGCTGCTTGTCCCTCTTGAACATGTGTAGGTGTTCCAGTTCTGCTGTTCTTGGCTGTGTTCTTTCTGTCAGGCTCTTCCCCTGTTGGAGGTTGTGCATCCAGCCACTGTGTTGCGTAGGAAATCTCTGCCCCCTCCTTCTCTGTGCTGTCTGTGCAGCTGTGTGCTGAGCGGGGCTGGCAGAAAAGCAGTGCAGGCGAAGCAAAAACACCCAGATCAATTTTAAACCAATTTGTGGYGCCAAGGGAAAGGAAGGTTAGGGGTAGTAGTGAACTGGGAAGCTGCCACTGCCTTTGAGAAATGATTTGTCCAATTATTTGTAGTAAACAATTTTTTTAATCGTACTTGCCTGAAACTTAGATGCTCCTGTAAGAGGAGGTGCYGTGTTTTGTCTCCCTGCTTAGGGTRCACATCTGGCAGTACTTCAGATCGGAGCAGATGGGGAAGCGAAGCGGGGTGGGTACATGAATTCAGAACATGTTCATCTTTTACACCTAAAGACAGCTGAAAGGAAGGATAGTGGCTGCAATAAATGAAAGCATTGCCTTTTAATACATCCCCCTGGAGCTGGAGCCTCCGTGCGCGTTCTGCAGAAGTGCCGACGCGCGGAGGCTTGCGATGAGCTTGGCTGGAAAGCAGCAGCCGGACTCCYGGCGAAGGCCCCTGCCGCGGGACGGGCAGCGCCTGTGAGCGCGCGGCGCTCCGCGGTCGGCGGGGACAGGCTCCGCTCCTTGCTGTCGGACCCCGTGGCACACCGAGGAGGAGCAAGAAGTTATTTTCCCGAGGAACCGCCCAGCATTTCACTTGAAAATGCGTGGTCTCCTTTTTAGTTAGTAATCCAGCTGAGTGAAAACATGCAGTATAGCACATGTGATACGTATGGTCCAGTTGTACTCCATATCTTTAATGAACACGCTTATTTCTTCAATCCCCTTTTATTTATCTACATCATATACAGAAGTGGGGAGGCTGACACCTACATTTACACATTTTGGAACCTCTTGCTTGCATGCTGTTCCGCGTGAATGACGTGTATGGCAGAATCCATTTAAAATCATACCTACCAGTTCTTCAGTCTGGGATCTGTTGCTGTTTTGCTTCTGACACTATCAGGAGCTGCGTATGCTGACTGGCTTTATTTTGCTGTAGACAAGTCCAGAAAGTTTCTAACCTGAAGACAGACTTTTGTCTGAACGTGATATCAAAGGCAGAGAGTGAAKCATGTTTCGCATCACAGAATCCTCGTGCTGCCCTGAGGAATTGGGACAGAACAGYCAAGGTCCTAGGAAGCTGCGTGTTTTGGGGTTTCTGTGATTGGGCTGGGTTTGTTGCTGTTTCTGTAGGCGATAGGTGAGTGCACTTTGCAAACGAAGCTGATTCTGGTTTTTGGGGAGTCCTTTGGGAAGATTGTTCCTTCTCGAGTCACCCTCTGGTCACAGCTGTACTCGCCACAAACAGCACTGGTTTCAGCATCTTGGTTTTGTGGCTTCAGAAGGACCGTGGCAGCTGCGTCACGACCCTACACGAGTGCTTTGTGCTGAGAAACTTGGTGTCCCAACACTGGCCTAGTTGTGCTGATAGAGGTTAGTGGCACCTACCCAAGTTAACTCTATGTAAGCTGTCCCATGGGTAATGATTTCTGCTTTGTTCCTTTACCTAGAATTCCTAGATCTGTATGGTGTATGTTATAGTAAATGAGTGGTAAATGATAGTGCCTCTGCCTCCATGATTAGGTATTTCCTGGGAACAAATACCAAAGAGCATTAGTGAGTCTTTCCAAGGGTTAACACTCTTCTCACCCCATACAGATGGTTCAGACCCGGTCTTCCAGGCCAGGGGAGAGCTCTTGCTTCTGCATTAGTGTCACATGCTAGTACCACTTTGGTTCTTTGCATTCGCCAGTCTAAACTGCTAAGGGAAGATTGCTGATTTGCTGTTAGCAGATTTCCAAGATCAAGATATGGGACTTGATTATGAATATCATGCTGCTAGCAGAGTGCAATTTAATGTGGGTTTTAAAGTTCTTCTCCATTCTTGAGATGCTGGTGAAAATATTTGCCAAGCTCCAGAACAGTCTGTTCTCAGGAAAACTACTTGAAGATAATTTGGCAGACAAATCAAAAGCACACAAGCTTGTTCTCAACTTCAGGAGCAGCAKTTAGGAGTGCTGTTTGTGCCAGGAGATGTGAACAGTGCTGCCTGAATGTTGCCACTTGTGTGTCAGGTAGCTATGTGTTTGGATGGAGCAAGGACTAGTCATGCAATCGAGAGCTGAAGAGGAGCCGATATAAAGACGACACCATGGAGAGCTGCACAAGTGTGGTGTTCTGTGTTTTGCGTTGCTCCTTACTGTTCTTGTGTCTTAGTACCATGYAGAAAGCACAGTCAGTTTATTTGTTTGCTGTGTACGCTTTAATAGCTGACAGTCTGCCTTTTGTTTTTTTTCCTTCTCTGGTACAGAAGAGACAAACGTAGAAGAAGGTGAACCTGTCAAAAAGAAGAAAAAGAAAAAGGAGAAGAAGAGGCAAGCGGAGGCTGAAGATGAGGGAGCCCTGAACGAGGACGCAGCCRGCAGCCCGACGGTTGAGGTGAGGCAGAACCACGCAGCTGCCTGATCCCTCACGGGAACACATTCTCCCCAGAGCATTGAGTTGGGGGGGGAGCATATTCTTATCTATACAACTCATGGTATGTGAAGGTTGTTTGACTCTTTAGCAACTTTGTTTCATCACATCAAACACTGTAATGTCCGAGAAGACCAGCGTTACAAAACAAGGTCTGGGAAATCTGTGACTGTAGCGTCTCCCCACACCGGGAATGTTTCCTCTGCTTACTGCCCACTTCCAGCTTTGGTGTTCTCTCTTTCGGCTGCTTTTCTAGCAAACTGGGCAGGTTGTCCTTGGGTGCTCAGCCACAGATCTCTAGTGTTCAGGACGGCTGTGGAGCAGAAGCTGAGCCGTGTGATTTCTTCCAGTGTCAGCAGAGCGGATGCAGTCAAACAGAGCGGGTTTTGAAAGGCCGTCGTTCTCTAGTTGGGATTTCATGTTCTCTGCTGGGGAAGCTGTGCTGCCTGGTGCAGACTGAGCTGCCAGCCGTGCCGGGCAGCCCAGCTTGCCCTGCCCCGCTGGCCCCTCGGTGCTGCGAAGCAGCGCGTGGCACGAGCAGCTGGGGAGGGAGAGCCTCTCGAGCGGTGCTTGGCGCCTGGCAGCGGCTCTGCTGCTCCGGGACTGCCTGTGTTGCCTAGCTACATGATGGTTCGGTGCCATTACGGTGTGCTCATAGCAACGTTTGTTTSCAGAATGCAGAGAAAAAGAAGAAGAAGAAGAAGAAAGTGAAAAATGAGGATGAAGACTGAGGAGCTGAGGGAAACAGCCCCAAGGACAGCAGCTCCAGAGCCGTGGTCTTTTAAAGTAATTTCTATAACCCTTGCTTCAAACTGTAAGTTCCCTRTATATTGGAAGAGGGCAAGGAGATGGATTTGACAGGTATCTCTCCCATAGAACGGAATATCGCAGTGTGTCTGCTACTTGAGAGGATTGCTGGTATTTTTTTTGCAGTTCCTTTTGTTAAGCTCACCAAGATCCTCTTTTCATATGCAGTCTTCACTGATAAACAATAAAAACAGTTTTATGGAGATTTGGTGTCTTAGMTTATTTATTTGTTTTCTAACCAATATGAGCGTATTTCTAAGGCTGTTTAATGTTTTAAATGAATAATCATTAAAAGAAGCTTTTCTAAATGTGTAAATGTTCTGTTCTATAAAGTATTCAGAGCTTATACTYGGTTCATTAAGATGGAAAATACTTGTTTTTGTGTTGCAGCCACCTCTTATCCGAGGTGTGGTGACTCCTGYGGTTGCAGTTAGTGATATTTTACTGTGCAGAGCTCTGCATCACCTGAGAGTAGTGAGATTTTTCCAGTTCATGCACATTTTGCAAGAAGAGTAAGCTTAAATCTTCCATCAGGCAGCAAAGGTGTTAAAGTCCGTAACGAGCCAGGCTTGGCTGTTAGTGCCTTTAGCACTTTAGTGTGAAYGTATTCTCCAGCACAAATCATTACAGATACGAGTTCGGTTTCTCTGAACCGTTAATGCAGTCACTTTCTCCAAAGTCTCAGATAAATTATGTATATGCTGCTCAGGAACTGTCCTATATAATTTACCCCAATCAGAAAATTTGTGTGCACTTCCATTGCTTATTACGTAATCAGCAGAGTTTGAGATGCAAAGAGGTTATTTTTTTGCATGGCCACTTCTTTCTCCATGGGCTTATTGCTTGGGTAATGAAGGAATGGGAATCTTTTGTCTTATTTCACACTTTTTAGAGGCTTGTCACTTATAAAYCAATGTCCACTCTAAACCCCAGGGCAGCACACTGCACTTTAATCAGGGAGAAATGTCCCTCTTTCTGGTCCAGTATTGTGTGTATTTCAGTATCTGTATAACCAGAAATTCTACTTTATTCTGCTTACMAATTTCTGAAGTGCTGTAAGGTTGGTTAGTTGTTTTTACTCCATTTTTTTCCTTTAGTGAAACTGCTTTGGAGAAGATAGGGCTGAGACCTCCATGTGCAAGACCCAGAAATACTGTGTGGAGTAAAGGAAGTAAAAGTTGTAAGCTTTTCAGTCCTGCATAGAGTATATGCTATCTGCTACTATCTCTTGAGCAGCCATGGAAATAAGTTCTTGTTCTGTATGGAAATAATTGTGGGTTCTGCCTTGAAGTGCCAGACTCCTCACCCTGGAAACGGCGAGCTGCAGATCCCAGGGGATGGCTGCTGGAACACGGGTAAGTGTCTCCGACTTGAGCGCTAACTGTGGTCCGTGAGGGTAAACGGTGGCGATGCAGCCTGCGGTTACCGTAACCCRCGGTCACGCTGCTCCGTGGTGCTTGTCCGTTCTGGCAGGTAAGCCTGGCACTTGCGTATGGTTTTCTACACAGGTTTGTGGATTGGTTTAAAAATCTGCACCTTGGTGTTTAAAGAAATACATAGTTGGGAAAGAATACAGCCTCATTTGGCAAGTAACAGTGACACGGTGACTACCCAAAATGTAGGACAGACCATTAACTAGACCTTAAGCCTTTTAGTCTTTTTAAAAATCTTTTAACTACTTTTTATTGAGTCTTATCCAGCATCTCTCCTAAGAAATAATTTGCAGTGGGGTTTAGGTACTGCCTGCACTAGAAGTCACTAAATCCATGGAGGGGAGATGTCCAAGCATCTTGCACTGGCTCTTGGGGCACTCAGCCACTGTGCCAAGCTGCAGAGGAAGCCTCTGCAACACTTGCTCTACTCTTAGAAATTTAGCCCTGTGGTGGATTTTGAGAGCTTAACAGCTCAACTTAATTCTTGATCGGTAGCCAGAAAGTCACGTGTGTGTCCAAGGTGTGGAGGTTCTGCAAAGGTTTCCGTCTCCTAAGTGGAACTGGGGATTTGGGGCACAACTTGGAAATTTGGTGATTATTTTTTCCCCTCAACAACAGATACTACAAACCAGCAGAAGCCCTCAGATACACAGGCGCATTTCGTGAATTTAAGAGGTATCGTTCTGTCTTTAAACAATAGATACGTCTGCAAGGGTCTATGCAGCTAGGACCTTGCACAGCGTTCCATGGGAAGCAGATGGAAAGGTGATCCCTCCGACTTGCTCAATGCTGTTGGGTCTCAACATAAGGCRCCATGTTGGTGGCTTTGGTTTGTGGCACCTCCTATGCTAATCCTGGGTACAAAATTCAGCTGGGCTTCCTCTCTGCAGGCCCTTAGGACAGACGTGCCCTTCAGCGGGGACAGATGGCCCTGCGTGGTGGTAGGGGCACAGGGCTCTTGGTGAYGGACCGTCACGTTGGCGGAGCCTCAAGGCGTGCGTTGACAAATGGACCCGAAGGAGGACCCTTCCCTGGGGGGTTACACACAGCTTCCCCCCTGGAAACTGCTCCTCTGCAAAGAGCACAACTGCCCGACGCTGCAGACGAGTGTACTGCTTTTCTCCTCTGTTAGACGACTGTAATTAGGATGAATGCATTTTCTAGCGTAGGAGCTGTGGTCTCTTAGGAAGGCAGCTGTCGTCTTTGCTGCTTCGTTACGAGACGAGCTCCACGACGATGCGAGATAGCTGTGTTGTGAAGAGGAGGACGCCTGTTTGCGGAAGCCATGGCCGAGGTTATCTAAATCCAAAACGGGATCTCCCCCAGCGGAGCTGCGGCCACGTCTTCTGAATTCATAACACTTCGTTGTTGCACCGCATTAAAGGTTTGGCCAAGCAGGGAGCAAGAATCACTCGAAGCGGCTTTGGAAGCGAGCTTGGCGCGGGGGCAGGCGGGCRGCAGGAGAGCTCTGTGGGGGAGCTCACGTGCTCCGTTACATCAGGAAGCCGGCGCGGAAGCGAAGCTGCTGTGGATGGGAGACGGGCGTTTCATCTGGAGAGGAAGGTAAGAGAGACGGCTTTGCCAATTGTCCCCTGGGGTGGTTGCAAGACGGGGCAGAAACCAGGCAAGGGAGCACCCCAGTCTTCCTGAGCACCCATTGGGCACTACGGTGAAGCTGCCCCAGAGCCTGTTGCACTCTGGCATCCCATTGAACTTCCCGAAATTGGGTGATTTTTGTCATTTTTTGCTGTCTGTAGGGACGCTGCCTGTGCCAGCCCGGAGGGCTCTGTGGCCCTCGGGGACATTGGGCTGTGGCAGGCATGTCAGGCCCTTGCCCTTGTGGGAAAGGAACATCATTAATTAAAAGCTTTGGGAGTTGATTGAGACTGTCTGTTTTTCTTTTTTCTCCGTCTCCCTTTTTGCTCCTTTGCTTGATTTGAGAAGAGGCCTTTTATCTTTCTTCCTTGGTTTGTGGTTTAAGTGTTCTGGCCCTCAGAATAGCTCTGCTCTGCAGCCTCTGTGGGAAAGGGCCTTGTGCATCCTTCCAGAAAAGAGGTTTTAAAGSCCCCGGGGGAAGAGAGATTGAGGAGCTTTCTTGCATGTGCCTTGGAGCAGATATTCCCTGATAACTAATGCTCCTGAAACTATTAAAGCACAGATACAAACAGCACCAAAACTAATTAAAAGGAAAGGAACGATTGCTTTTGCATGGCCACACCCTGCACACCAGGAAACACTTAATSTTATGCAAAAACGGAGCGCGGGAGCGGTGGTGGTGGCTCCTGAGCGGAGCGGGCCCAAAGGCTCTGCGTGCTTGCGTAGCTTRTGTTGTTGTGAGTCACCTGAGCTCGGCGCTGCCAGTGCAAGCCCCTGTCCGGGCAGGCCCGGAGGAGCTTCCCCGCTCTCCTGGAGGCACCTGGAAGCACCTGGCCGCAGCGCTGAGGGCCGGATGTGACCCTTGCAGCCAGGGGTGGCTTCTCTGCTGGCTCCGAAGGCAGCTYGTGAGCAGCCTCGCAGGCCCCGCGCTCATGGGCAGGCGCTGCTCCTTGYGCAGCGAGGYGAGGGGTGGGCTTGGGCTTTCAGTYGGTGACCGACGGTGAGCACCAATGTCATCCACGCCAAGGCCCCCTGAGCAGAAAGATCCTGGCCRTGCTGGAAGGGCAGGAGCGAGGGTCACGGTGCGGCCACGGGGACAGCCACCGTTGTCTCGCCGGTGACAGCTTGGGGGTTGTGCCGGGGAGGTTTTCAGGATTGGTTCTCCATGAGAGACTTATCCTCAGAAAGCTGAAGTGCCCTTTTAACTGTGTGAGTCTGTGGGCTGTCAAAAGGACTGAAGGGAAGGAAATGCCCAAGAAAGCTCTGGAACCTGCAACCCTGCTGCTGATGCTTGAGCAACTACCATTCGCTGGGGCCGGAACTGTGTAAAAGAGCTTGAAGTGCCTTKCTGACCCCTACAAGTGCCCGATCGTGGCATAACAGAATCTGTGCTTATTGTGTTTTGGTGATTTCCCAATCACGTTTGCTCAACATGCACCTAAAACCCCGTTTTTTTCTGCTGCCTGTTGCCTGTGGTGCTGCCCGACCTTCGGAAACGGCTGTGACGCCCAGCCGCGTCCGGTGACGCTTGGGGACCGGCGGGACGGAGGCCGACACGCGCAGCCCTCGACACGTGTGTGCAGGGACAGGCTTCGGAAGGGCCCTCCAGCGAACTTGGTGAATCAGCTGGGCATGATGCCCCCAGGGAAAAGGCTGATTTGGGGAGGTGGCTTCCTCTTATTTCTTCCCTACAGCTGCTTCTCCACGAGGGAGGTGAAATGTGACTTCTTGATGGCTTGCTCTTACCTGTGCAGAGATACCCAGCACGGGTAGGTTTGTTCCTCTTTTCCTAGGAATACATCCGTAGAAACGGAGCGGGGGCAGAAGAGGCGCTGCGTTCCCGCGCTGGCCGTGGCTCGCGCCGCGCCGGGAGGCCAGGCCGGGACGGCGGCGAGGGGAAGGCTTTGCGACGGCGCCGCAATTGCAGGCATCGTCTGGCAGGGCTGCCCGCAGCACTGAGCCCCGGGCCGGCCGCCGGGAAGCGCCGCCGCCCCCGCGGACGGGGGCATTAGTCACACCGTCGCCCGGTGTCGCAAGCTGGTGGCGCAACGGGGCCGCTGCTTCGGAACTCTGAGCCTTCCAGGACGCGGTGGGAAAGTTTATCGTCTTGCAGGATGTCCAAAGGAATGACTTCCAGAAGGACAGCATTAGAGTCCTGGGGTAGAGTTTGTATGTTGTTGAAGAAAAAATAAAACCTGGGTAGAGGCTTTTTGTAAGGATCCGCCTTTGCAGATGACTTGGAATCGATGGTGAATGGAGTGCTTCCCTTTGCAGCCTCCGAGGAAGGCCGGCTCCGGAGCGCGGCCCCGGCCGGACGCAGGGAGCGGGGCGCTCCCCACATCCCCGCGGGGCAAGCCGGCAGAGGGAGCCTGCCCTGCCGGGAGGGCTGCCGGACACGGCCACGCGGCTGGGAGCCTTTGGTGAGCCCGGAGCCACGGCCAGCTCCAGCCCTCAGCGGGTCGCGGCCACTGGTGTGCAGGGGAAGCCCCTGCCCTGGGGCCTCGCTGTCCTGCCTTTTGGCTCCCAAGCAGCAGCCGCTGGGAAAAGGAGCCGCCTGCGGAGGAAATGGCAGCTCTCTTCCGTGGGCAGCTCGCGCCGCAATGCAGGAGGTGGCAAAGCAGCTGCTCGGCTGCGAGCGGACACGTTTGCTGCGGCGTCGAGGCTGCCGTGGCACCCGGCCAGCACCGGCGGCTCCGTAGCCCCGAAGGCCACAGGGGATGGGCTGAGCAGGGGTGTTCCCGGCAGCGGGATGCGAGGCCCCCAGACACGGTCCTCCTGGGGCAAAGAGTGAGGGGGCGAGCAGGAGCTCGGTGTGCAGGAGAGGAGCTTGCAGTGGGATGTGCAGTCCTGGAGGGTGTGTGCCAGCGAGGAAGGAGGGGCGCTTGGCCCCCTTATCCATCCCCCCAATGCATCTGGTTTGCTTCTGCCAGCTGGCAGGAAAGGTGCTTCTATCTGAGGCTATTTCCAGCTCTTTCTGCTTTGAGAAGCTCCCAAGTATTGGCATGACTTGGGGAGCTTTCTGCAGTGGCTCGGGGAGCAGCACGGCCTAGCTCGTGTTTTATGGTCAGGTTTTGGAGCACATTCCCTGGATTTTCGAAGGGCTCTTGGAACTGTTCATCTGTTCAAGAAAGAGCGTGTTTCCTGTTCAAAAAAAAAAGCATTTTTGTCATACATTTCGATACCCCTTCAGAAATGGTAGCTTGGCTGCACGCTACCGAGGGAACACCAAGCTYCAGCTGGGAGCCTTGCAGCTGGGGTGTTCCATGGCACGGGGGCACTGCTGCAAAGCTCCCAGGGCCCGAGAGCTGCTTTAAAGACTGTCGTCTTCTTTAAACAGTGTTGGCGGTGTCAACTAGTGATGATTATTGTGTTTATTTACGGCAGTGTCCCCGATCCTGGTTTGCAGGAGTAGCAGAGATGCCCCTAAGCGGAAGGGAGTGCGATGGGTGCTGCCTCTTGCTCTGTTCCGGGCCCGTTGAACACTACTTGTTTCCACTTCTGTCAGGCAGCCCCGAGTTCCTGCTTTCCTGGATGGCAGCGTTCTCAGAGCCGCTCAGCGCCCGCTGGCTCTGCTGCCAGCATGCATAGAGGAACGAAGCTGGGAAATGCAGGTGCTGGATAGGACTTGCCTTAGAAGAAAGCCCAGCTTTTTGGATGCAGCGATTCAAGTCACCCCATCCAGTGGGAGCCTTCTGGGCAACCTGGAGGAGTACTCGCAGGAGAGAGAGCCCCAGCTGCACGGGAGCTCAAACACAAATGTGTATTGTGGCATCCGCCGCTGCTTCATTTAACTTTGGRACAGCGGTTGACCCGTGAGCACCTCCGAGACGGCAGCTCTGTGGCTTTGGCTTCTTTTGGCTGTTGCATGCGAGGACGGTGCATTGGAGTGATGGCAGCCTGAGCGTCGCGGGGGCTGAGGACGTGTCCGACGGCAACGCGTTACGAGCGAAGGGCAGGAACGCGGCGGGCAGCAGGCCGTGTGAGCGGCCACCCGCCTCGTCTCGCTGCGGCAGGTCGCACGGTAGCAGCAGCTGCCCGGAGTKCTTGGTGCGCGTTTGGCTCCGCGCATCCCGTGCAGCTGCCGGGAGGTCGCTGCCGGCGCCGATAAGGGCTCGCCAGATGCCCAGAAGACGGGRCAAGGTCAGAGGCTTTTCTGGTAGCGAGGGAGAGCGTGTTTAGCAAACGCCGCTATCTGCCAAGCCAGGGCAAGAGATTTCATCAGCGTGTCCCACAGAGGAGGAGGAGGCGGAGGCAGAGGCCTGAGCGCTGTGCGCGGGCTGGGGAAATCTGCTTTACAGCTGCTGGCGGCGCGGGGAGAAGCACAGGAATTGTCTGCTTCCTTCCCAAGGCGGAGTTATCTTGTGGGTCCCCCGAGGGGCTGATCTGAGCTGGAGGCCGAGAAACTGTTGAACTTCTCCCGCAGCCTCAGAGCGCAGGGTTGTCATCGGGGCTGGAGACGGGAGCCTGGTGCTGCCGGCAAAGCCCCTGCGAGCGCCTGAGCAGGAGCAGAGACCGAACTGAGACAAAAACGGCTGGTGTTTGGAGCGTTTTGGTGTGTCAGACCAGCTGGGCCCCCAGGTTTCTTTTGGGAAATGTTCCCCATCTGGGGAAATGGTTACAAGAGTACAAAATTCCAACCSCAAGCAACACCAGCAAGGAGAGAACCCTGCTCAGGCCCTGAGTGTACCGAGCTCAGGGAGGGAGGACAGGAAAAAGCAGTGTGTGAAAAATGAACACCAATCAAGAGAGTTTGGTGACAAATATTGAAAAAAAGGTAAAATCCCCCTCCGTTAGAGGACAGGCAGGGCGCCTCACAGGCTGCTTCTTCCTGGGAGACTGTCCTGCCTTTTTTGGATGAGCTTTCATCTGCACAGAAATTATAAGTGCTTTGCGATGAAAATCAAGGGCAATTTTTGCTTTAAAGTCTCTAGYGCTTGTCCCTCCCTGCTCGTTTGTGTTTCAGGCTTTAATTGTGAGTCCCCGGGCAAGGCAGAGGTTTCCAGGCTTCATTCGTAGCCCTCCAAAGCCGAGAGCACGCGGGGCGAGGGGAGGGAAGGGGCYCCGTGCCGAGGGGCCGTGTCCAGGCGCTGCGGAAGCGTTGGCTCCCTCGTGAGAGACGTGGGCAAGGCAGGGGGGATGCGCGGAGACGCTGCCTCATCTTTGCTCCGYGGGAGCTGTTCTCCACAGGTAGAAACGAGTTCCCAAAGCTGGCCGCTGCGCAAGGCCCTTGGCCTGGGATCCGGGGCCTGCCTCCTGCCGGGCTTCTCCGGGATGCAGGAAAGTTGCACTCCCCTCCGCCCCCAGCATGGAGATAAAAGCTGCCCCAGACTAAGCAGCCTTATCTCTAAAACAAGCCAGCTACTGCCCCGACGTTGCTCCTAGTTCACTATCACCGTGTGATAGCGCCGATTTTAACAGCTAAATACGGCTGCTAACCATTAACTGCCTCGCTGCTCATCCCCTCAGGTGCGGAGCGTGCCCGACTGTCACCGGAATCAACACGCACCTTTACTGTGTGTTTATCCTGCAACGCTCCGCTCCCCCCCCCCTCCTCCTCCTCCTCCTCCTCCCGAAGGCCCAGCCTGTCCCGTACCTGCCTGGGGACACTGGGACTCCATAGCCTTTCCTCCGCTATGGGGCAATTCCCTGCTCGCCACGGGAAGGCACCAAATCAGGAAATGTGTGGATGGCTTCAAGGGGAAGGAATTTAGTATGAAAATAGGTCTGCACAAGGGGCTGCCACGAAAGCTGCATAATTCATTTTTGTAATAAATTAATTAGAAGTCTCCTTCTGGAAGCCAAACAGAGCTGCTGCGAACTTCCTAGCCTGATCAAGGACAACATCAAAGGCTGCAGTAACTTCGTGGCAGCGCACCGCTCCTTTCGCAGGAGATCACAAGGCACCAGGGCAGAGKGAGAAAAATCCAGGTTTGAAAATAYTGATGAAGTCGTGCTCATAAATGTYRCSTTTTTGGAAGGCTGGATAGTTGCTGCTCTTTTCTCTGCTTCAGAGACCAAAAAACCCCAACGACATAATAGTCTTCAGCTGGACTTTTATGAGTCCAAAGGCCAGAAGTAGCGTCTGGCGCAGACTATCTGACTGGACTAAAGGGGACGCGAGTTCCCTCTGGGGCAGGGACTGCGGAGATGGGCGCTCCTTGGTGCTGCTTTTCCTTCCCGTGAAGGAGACTGGAAATTTTCTCCTGCAAAGGATTTTTCTGAGGTTTTGGGCAGTCATTTCCCTGCTCAGGTTGCAGTGCTCCTATCCCGGCTTTGTCCCACCTTGGTGTCCCTTTCTGGAAACTGGTTTTCCCAAGCCAAGGCAAAGGGATGGAAACCCACCCTTGGTTCAGACACGGTGACAGCGATGGGCTAAAGAAGGCTCTGTGGGGCCAAATGCCTTGCCCTGTTGCTATAAAATCCATCCCTCCCTTAGAGAAAGGTGTGTTAGTATCCAGCTCACTCCTAAAACCCGCCGGGCGTTCACTGCCCTTCCTTTAATCACRGTGCTCCCACTGCCACCCTCGCTTTTCCAAGCCTGCGGGGGAGTATCGGAGGYTTGGCATGAGAGCCCGGGCTAGGAGCTGATGGGAAAATCGGTGTAAAATAGGTCCCCAGCACCTCCATGGCAGCGGCGTGTGCGTGTGGTGACTTGCTCGGCTCCGCTGGCTGCAGACGGTGCTGTCTCCTCCCTCCGGCCTGGCCACGGTTCAAGCCGTTAATAATAATCTGGGGAGCGATAAAAGGCTCGTGCTCCGGCTCTCGGAGATCTCCTCTCACTCTGCACGGCTGCAGGAGCYGGGATCAGGGGAGAGGATCTTGCTGACAGGTCCCTAATTCAGCAATAYGCAGCGAGCGTTTGCAACAGAGACCTGCACCAATCCAGCATTTATGTAAGCTGCTGCTCGGAGGCCAGAATAGGAGTATTTATTTGCTGGAAAGTCTGCGAACATCTTGATTGTTGTTGTTGCAAATGTTTGTGCACCACAGTCAACGCTACGGGGATGCTTTCTTTTTAAACAAACAAAATCYCCTGAAAACAAAGCTCCGGGTGACGCTCTTATCTTCTCCCCAGCGCTTAGGACAGCATTGAGAGTGCACCCTGGGCAGGCTGATGGGCAGCCAAGCAAAATATATGACTTATTTTAACCTGATTTGTTGACATCATGGAAAGCCCAGTCAAAAAGAGCACGTCTCTGAGTCCCAGCAACAACGCTGTGAGGTGACAGCGCCAAAATGCTCGTGGATAACAGTGAACCTGCCCTAAGAGGTGCCTGCAAACTGCCCTTTCTGAAAAGGGATGGGGCTAAAGTTATCGTCTGGTAGATTGTTTTGGTTTTCTTGATGCTTTCTTGATTTGATTTTCCCCTGGTTTGAACATTCACTTGGAAGCATGAAAGTAAGATTTTCCATATGCCGTGTAATTAACAGAAATTAAATGTGTTGCTTAAAGGAGACACTGCTAACAAGGACATGTCTAATTACGTTCACGTACAAGCTCCAATTTGCAAGTGCTATCAATACGTCTGCACGTGCATCGGCATGGCAGCAGCCCCCATGTGAGCTGTGCGTTATTCCCAGCTCCCGCRTCTCGCCCGCATCAGGAGGCCGCGTAAACGGCCCCGGTGAACTGGACGTGTCCGTGTCATTCACAGCTCTCTCGCCCTCTCCTTGTCCCCACCTGCTTCAGCACCCAGGGTGACAGCTGTGACAGAATAAGGCCTTTTCCTTTCTCCATTTTTTTTTTTTCAGTCTTTTCTTGACTCAGTTCAATGCTGGTGTTTCCCAGGGCGAAGCTCTTCCTGGCAGAAATACAGTGCTTCAGTGCAGCGTGTTAAAATCCTGCTAGGTTTGGGAAGGCTTCCTCTGCTTTCCTGCTGTGGCCAGCACTGAGGCCACGGGATGCCGCAGCCCCTTAAGTACTCGTCCTCCTAAGTATTTCTCCGTGGCTCTCGTTTGGCACTGCTGCCTATTAGACCAGTGAAGCACAGGCGTACAGCTGAAACAGATAAAACAATACCGACGGAAGAACGATAAACACGCCCTTGTCCAAGCAAATAACAAGATGGGAGTCTGGGAATGACAGTTCAGCTCTCCGGTTYCCTCCCAGCACCGTGGGAAAGGGAAGCTGCCTCCGTCCTTAGACAGCAGCGATGACTTCCTACGTTTGTGTGGTGAAAGCCGAGGCTTGGCCSCTCCTGGGCCGGGCAGCTCCGCGGCTCCGGCGCCGAGCGCGGCGCACGCTGCTTCCAGGGCATGCCACAAACAAGGGCAACTTCCTTTAACCCTCCCAACAGCGAAAGCAGAGCGTAACCTGCACGGTTAAGTTCTCSTTTGCTGCCAGCGCAGCAGATCCGGCCCCTTTCAGCGGTAGGGGCAGCTGGGCAGAAAGCACCTTACATGAGTGGGTGTCCTCACTAACCCAGAAGCAAAATGCTGGATTTTGGCCCCCCGAAACTGCTCAGTGTCRGATTTCTTTTCTCTTTCCGAGGTAGGTCTGTTGCTGATTGTTTTGTGCAGGCTCCTCCTTGACAGCTCACGCTCCACATATAAGAGGAAGGAAACTGTGGTTAATGTGTGGTTATAGCTCTGGAAAGTGGCAATACAAATTACAATCTGGGATTATTCTGCATTTTGCCGTCTCTCGCCAACACCTACATTAAACGTCGAGGCGCACAAGAGCACGTTGCCCTGCACACCGCCCGCCACCGAGGGGGCCCGAGCGGAGCGGAGCGGCACCCCGGGGGCCCCGCGGCGGCCAGGCCGCGTTCCGGGAGCCCCAACCCCGCTGCSCTCCCGCTCTCCCCGCCCGGCCCGGCCCCGAGGCCGCCGCGCAACATGGAGGCCCGGGCGCGGCGGCTCTACCTGGCGGAGGCCCCGCCCCGACGGCGGCCGTTGGCGGGGGGCGCGGCCGTTGGTGGGGGCGTGGCC